>QZLH01000458.1:0-61538 GCA_003833135.1 Oehlia diaphana | reverse complement strand
AAGGAGAAGTGGTTTCACCGCTATTATGGAATATATACTACGACCCTCTATTCACTTATATTAATGAACAATCAGAATTATTATATAATTGTGAGACAACGAAAATTAAAAATATCTACCAACCAGAATCTGACATAACTCACGATTATAAAATTTCACTAGTTGGATATTTAGACGATACCACATGGTTCAGCTCATCATTAGAAGAAATGGAAAAAAAATTAAATATAGCTTGTACATTTTACAACATTGCAAAAATTAAAGTTAATGTTGACAAATATCGTTTACTCACAAATCAGAAACTCGATCCTGACTTAAAAACAGTACAACTCACTATTAACAATCAATCATCTACAATCGAAATCGTTTCAAAAAACGAAGGTACTAGAATTTTAGGATTATATATAAATCCCTTAGATCGTCATCAACAATCACTCAAAAAAGCACGAGCGATCGTGGCGTCCCACGTGAATATTATGAGAAAAAAGAAAATCACACATCTACACGCCATTTACATAATTAATAAAGTTATTTTTCCGAAATTAGAATATATACTACAACACACAATTCTTAATTATACACAAACACAAAAACTTATCGCTCCTTTAAAAAAGTTTTTTAAACACCATCTGTCTTTGGCATTAAATACAGCAGATAATATCATATATAATAATCTTTATCCACATATAGATAACCTTTTCGACTTGTTAGTCAAATCACAACTTAATACCATATCAGCACTATTTAATACAGACACATTACGACAAATAGCCATCCAAAAATTAGATATATTAACAAAAGAATTATGGTACCCAGGTATTCCCAAACAAATTAATAAATACATAGGAAAATTAACCACACCAAGCTATTTAGTAAAAGCCTTAGGTTTGATTGAACAATATCAACTACACTTAGATTTGACTATAGATTATAACATAACGGGAGGCTATACACCAATAGTCGATTATTTACCTACTCTCTCGTCATCAGATTACAAATCATTAAGAAACAAAAATATATTATACATGGATCAGCTAGTCTCAGCAGACGGTAATCATTTACTTACCTGGGACCAAGTAAAATTCCAAAACAACAATAATTTCAAAGGCCCAAAACCACATTGGTTCAGACTATTGGAAGAGTCTTATATAATAAGCAACTATCGTACTTTAACGTACCCTCTAACGAACACCTATATAATCCCAACACGTTTACAACAAGTCCCGCTCAAGACAATAGGCAGACATAAAAAGCTAACAGAATGGACATACCATTGGCACGCACCTACTCAATCTTGTATAATAGGTAAATCGATGCTACAAGATACAGCTTCACATTCATTTATCACCATGATGGAACATTACGTACCATCAGATATTCCACTCAATAATAGAGATCTAACAGCCAACATGCTTAATACGTCACCATTATTATTAACTCCATGCCCTGGTTGTAGACTAAACGACACTTACTTAACTAACCAAGATGACCGCGTCAAATGTAAAATTAATGTGCGTACAGACAGGTTATCATTGATGAATGTATATCATCACACATCAAGAGAACATATTTTTTTAAAAAAGTTCATCAAAAAAAAATTTTTTCTCAGTACTAAACCCTTACATACATTAAGATTCAATGCACATAGAATCTTTTTGGCAAGTCACAACATAATCACACCTCCTTTAACTTCACATACGCTCCCCAATCCGACAACTCTTAATTCACCGAACAATACACACCAAATACATTTAATAATAGATTCGGCACTTTTATGTGCTGACCACATTAAAAATTCTTTAAAAACTATAGCATCTCAATTATCGCCTTTCAATAATTTTCAATTTTATTCTGATGGTTCAGTATCAGATATAGGCACAATTAATAGTAAATCTGGCTTCAGTTGGATCCAAACTAACCCGTCTATACCAAAAATTAATTTTAAAGGAACTTCAATTTTTTTCCCTTCATCGTTTAAAAGTGAAAGCTTGGCTATATTAACGATCCTTATTACATTACCAACACAATCAACCAGCTTAATATATACTGACTCCCAGAATTGTATCGACACTTTCAATACTAGAATGTTGACACCGACTATCAGTCCACGAAGTCGACTAAAACAAAAAAATTTTTTAATATGGGATCTAATACTATGGCTTGTAGTAAACAAACAATTAACAATTCAATTGATTAAAGTTAAAGCACATTCTAACAACAAATATAATGATATGGCAGATACTCTGGCCAAAAATGGTCGGAATTTACACGACCCGATCTTAATCAATCACAAATTTTTTACTTCATCATCTCTGGGTTTTATTAACTATAATAATATATATATAGTTGACCAAAATATCCGAAAATGGAGTAACGTACCTATACACTCGCGAATTTTCAACATGGCCATGAATAATTCTTCATTAAAACCTATCAACCATTTAATACGGGATGGTAGCATAGATTTGGTCATATACAAAAAAATGGATTAACCACAACCCGACGGACACTCCAACATCTGATAAATTACGAAAAATCCACGCTGAAAAAATTAAAAAATCGACATTCAACTACGCTACGGGTGATATACTTCGACGTAATTATCCAAAACTGTACCCACCGGGTCAAATATTATGTACAAATTGCGACCAATACGAGGACACAAATGCACACGTCGGCTTATGTCCTTCTCATCGATCAAATATTTTAACTGTGTTAAACGGATACAAACAAAAATTACTTAAATTAATTAAAGAAAAAAACACCAGTAGTTTCACTTTTGACATAGATCACAATATCAACAACTCTAATATGTTTAAACTATTACCCGACACATTAAATCAAGCGTTACTACAACAAATTGATACATCAACCCCCCGTGATGACACACAAATACCTAAAACACAACCATGGATTTTACTTCTACATCACTTAATTCCAACAGAGTTATCTGATTTATTTTACATGTACTTTGGTCAACAAAAACTTCGTGATCATTTATTAATACAATATGTGGCTGATTTTACTACAGCATTAAAAATTTCTATATGGTCGATCCGCGCTCGGAACTTCAAAAAATGGGAGAAATCCCTAAACATTACTTCAAAAAAGAAAAAACAATATCGACGACACCACAAACGTCCCTTGAAAGATTCGTCAAATACAACTCGTTCAACTATGGATAATACAAATTCGCGGGGCCGTTATTCGGCCTACTATTATAATAAATCATTACCTTACTTTAAACATTTAATTACTTTAGATGATTCCGCCAGTATAAGGTGGACCACTTGCAATTTTTTACATAGTGGAACTTGGGAATCTTATAGAGATACTCTATCATTCAACAATTTTGACTATTTACCTGACCTTTCGTTCATCCGATCCCCATAGTACACATCCTTTTTTATTTTTTTTACCTTTATAGCCTTTTATCCCTAGTGCATTCTTTTTTAGGTAGGTGATGCTTCGGTTGATCCTCCACGTTTTTACATATACACACCAGGGTGGCACCGCCTTCGGACGGTTTCGATTATAGCGTAGTTTTAGATAATGATTTATAACTTCTTATGTAGTTCTTTATTATCTTTCTGTAATCGTGTTCACATGGTTTTAAAAATAAAAAATAAAAATAAGAATTACTCATATAAGATGATAGAGTATTAATAATAACTATTGTTGATTATGACATTCCTATATTTACTGTATTATGCCAAAATCTCCCATTATACCGAATAACATACTTCATTATATTGAGGGCCAACTGTATAATGAAAAACGAATTTTTTTAAATATAAATCTAATATTAATATTATCATTACTATTTAATGAGACATAGAGACGAGTATCGATCAGACTTTATAAAAAATTTAAATGATACCCCTTAAAATAAAAAATAAAATAAAATAAAACGTCTGAGCGAGATCAAATGGATAAAATCAAAATTTGGGTATATTTTTATGTAGAAATGCTTATGCCACATTCGACTTGATCTGCTAAGTTAAATAAATTACGTTTTCTGGAGGCCTGTATGTGAACGACCGACGACGGAGGGTCGAATCGTACAAATTATACATTACTAATGAAAGTTGAGTTTATTATATTTTTGATAGGAATTTAATTTGTCTTCGAAAAAGAATATTAAGAATATTTCATTTACTAATTGTTTAATTCACACTTATCATTAAATTATTTTTTTATAGAATTGGGTATGGTTTATGATAGCATATGTATATACTATTGGTCGATACATTTTTAGCGTTTACTACTAATTATCTTTGCATTATCGTGCAACATTTTACAATAGAAACAAGCGGAAGGGATTCAAATTAAATATTTTCATGCTATAAAGCATCAAAGTAAATTTCCGGAATTTGTTCTTACCAGATATCGAATATTTTCACGTCCTTCTGGAAATACAGTAATCTGAATACTGGACATCCTGTTGTTAATGCTAATGGCTTAAAAAACTATTAAATTTCTGAGAATAATAAGAATATACAATTTGTGTCTTTATGATAATATATCAAGTGATTATTTTACACCATTTAATAATAATATTATTTGAGCAGTACTAATTTTAAAGATAAGATTTACTTCAATTTTAACGCGAAAGAAATTCTTTTAAGAAATTCATGAAATGAGCAAATGAAAAGCAAACTGAAATCAGTAAGCAACATAACGACTAGAATAATAAAATCCTTTTCAAGTGAAGATAAACAGAATAATTATTTACGACCTATCATATTTAATTGGGAGGTTATATACATTTTTAGCTGAAAAAAGATTTAATCCGATTTATGTCTATAGCAGCTACAATCATCATCGTATCATATATTGAAGAATCCAAAATAAGTAACAAGGGCAATTATTTACCCATGGAATAAATATTCCATATGATTAACGCATCTTGACTATTAATATCACTAAACTTTCGTAATTGTTGTATTATGCCGTCTGATGATATGATATTTTGATAATGATAGTAAATAAATAACGATTATAAAATTTTGCAATAAATAAAATAAATACTAAATGTTATTCTTATTGAAATGTTGAACTTATTATTAAAATTATCATAAAATAGTTATACTAATAAGATTGGCACCTATTCTAACCCAGAGAAATAATCCGAATAATTGTCTTTTTCATGTAACACCTTTTTTCCAAGTAATACCGATTATTCACATTCGATAGTTGCATTATGCCATTATGCCATCTGATGATATGATATTTGATAATGATAAAGAAGACTTCTCGATAATATCGATAGTTAAGGCTCTTAAAGCGATTTTCAAAAAAAAAAAAAAAAAAAAAAAAAAAAAAAAACAATTTTAAAAAAAAAAAAAAAAAAAAAAGAGGCTAAAATATGATCGGCATAAAATTTTCTTAGTATATCGAAATAAATATAGTTAAAATCAACATTTGCCCCAAAGTAATAGGCTAATAGCATCGTTTTAAAAAATTAATTTACCTAAATTAGTTTATTTTTCGGAAATTACTTTCAATTATTAACATATGATTTTGAAAGTTTTTCTTGTGTGTTGCAATGTCATATGACATATTTTTAAATTATTATTAATTTAGTATATAGCAATTATAGAATAAAAATAATCATTTAAATCCTATTCACTCATTTATGAAATTTCATTGCAAAAAAAAAATATTTTTTTTTGAATATAATATTCCATTTTATGTGAGATACATGTCACAGTATAATTTAAATAATCACATTTCTTTTACGTGAAAATTATGATCTGCTTAATAAATCGATAAAACTCTATTATATTTCTCATAAAAATTCAAGAAAATCAAAGACATAATTGTTTCTTTAAAATTATATTAATATAAAATTAAATAATTAAACAAAGAAAAAGTAATCATTATACAATTATTAATGGTCTTTTTTTTAATAAAATTTGAAATTTAGGAGTTGATTTAACTTATTGGATGTAGGTATAATACCGATCAGATCAAGAAAATTGATTAACAGGGAGAATTTAAAATTCTCTGCTGAAATTACTTGTCAGATTGTGAAAAAGAATAAAACTTATGCAAACCGTTCAATGTTCCACTTCGATCAATATATGTAACCTACTCAGATATATTAGTACAAATCGATTTATAAACCTCGTTGAATGTCGATCTCGATATTGGTAAGTAATTATGTAATTTCGTACTTCATCCAATAAAATTTTATAAAAAATATCAAAATTTGATCTTAATGGCGGGATAAATGTCAGATTACACAGACTAAGTAGATTATACGATAACATTATGCATTTATTCTTAATTATAATTAATAACCTTTGAAATAACTGATACAAATTTTTAGCGTGATTGTGCGCGTAATTTGATTGGTTAGTAATGATTGTAACTAAATTTCAGCATGAAGTTTAGGGTTAAATTTATGTTTAGTATGAATAACAGATAAATCTCTTCTGCTTATTTATGAAATTTATCCCAATTATGCTATTTAAATGTAGCGTATTACATAATTTAAATTAAAAGAGCTCTAATTGTTTCAGAATTTGTAATTTAACCTCAAAATGTTTTTCCGGGATCATTTATAGGATTTTGTTTATGGACAAAAAAGCTTTTTACATTTTAAATAAGACTTTCTATATTTTATATAAATGGCTGGTAACACGAACATTTTTGGTGAATATTGAAATTTATTATAAATAAAGCCTCGAAAAAAACCCGTCAAACGTTATAATTTGATTATTCCTCTATTTCAGGAATAATCAATTATCAAAATAGAAGGAAACTTTCGTTATAATGAGTTCCGTCAAGAACAATATGCGGAACGTTGCTTCCGTCAAAAAATAATGTACATAATACCGCATTTTACTAACTCGTAAATTCTCGTACCATCGACCGAATCTTTCGAATAACTAACGTAAAAAATTCATTCAAAAATGATTTCTTTAACGAAAAAAGATTTCATGATTATGATAATAATAATTTCGACTTTACCTTGATTTTGTTATTTCAACATAAATTGAAATACAATATATATTCGTTTTTTTTTATTATAAAAGAGAAGAAACATTTAGCCTTAAATAATTATAGGAATATTTTTTTTTTTTTCGTTACAGTAGTAGGATATCGACACATTATGATTATATTTAGTTTGATTTTTAAGATTTATTTCACAATTTTAAGATGATAGTAGTTAAGCATATAATTTGAAATCAATGATGTAAACACTAAACAATTAAATCCCAATATATTCTAAATTTTTGTAATAAATCATATTTTAACATATTAACCAACTGAAAAGTGTTTACGTTCGGTATTTTTTTTTTTTTTCGTAAAAGTTAAAATATTATTGAAAGATACTTAATCATTTATAATAGGAGAAAAGGTCTAAATACGGTAATTTTTTTTATTTGGGAACATTATTAATGGATTTCAAATAGTATGTCTGTTCATGAACTCCTGAATACTACTTGTTGTCCGGAGCTGAATCGCTGGACTATCTCTGGTAGGTCATAAACAAATATCACAGGTAGTATCCCGGTATTTTTTTAAAGTCGTATCGTGTGAGGAACCGGATACTATAGTATTTCCGGGGATGTACTATGTGTGGGGATATTGTATATTGCCAGGAATGCCGACATTTTGAAATGACCCCTGAATGACCTTCGAATGAGTTTTGAGACCATATGACAGCATGACACGTGACCAGTCTTTTGAGTCATTTGGACACTGGCTATTCAATTGTTTTTTTGACAACGGTATTACATAGTTAAATCATGATTTATACATAATTTTTTTTTTTTTTTTTGTTAGTATATCTACTTTAATTGTTTAAATATTGTTTACATTATTAACGAATGGGCTCAGTTGACAATATTGATAATAAATAAATCATTATAATATTAAACATTATCGATAATGCTTTAATTAGGAATCATACTATTTATTAATATATTATTTTAATTAAATATGATTCTTTTTAAATGCAAATATAATCATCAAGATTTTAACAAATGACCCAAAATTTACAAAAAAATAATAAAAGAAACGTTTATTTTAAGACTTACGCAGTAACTGACAACCAGTGACTGACACGTTGAATACAAAAAAAAAAGAAAGAGAAAAAACATATTCTATTAATATAATCTAATTTAATGTGTAATAGCACGTTCAATTTTATATTAACTAAAAAATTAATTAATCCAATGCGATAAAAGTGTGTCGATCACATATTTATTGGCTTGGCTCAGCTTAATAGTTTGTGGCCTGGCTTAGGTTCAGAGACACCCCGAATTGTAAACATCCGAAATTGAATATCTTTGGGGTCTTTCAGGTAAACATGCACATATATGTATATAGTAATATCTTCCGTTAATGGGGCTTTTAATATTAAATTTTCGTTTATATAGTATCAGAGGGTTAACTTACCATGAAGAAAAATCGGTCAAGTCAAGTGGTAAGCACTAGATTCAATGCACAGCTCTCATTGGATGAAATTTGTGAAACATTGAATATTGTTTATGGTATGGTAATTACATAAGCTGTCATTTTTGTTTTATTGTTTTTTAGGACTTCTTCTTTCCTTTTATTGTTATTATTTTATTTTTTATTTTATTTCATAGTTATTAATAAAATTATGAATAAAACTTTTTTATTTTTTGCATGATTTTTTTTTTATATTATTATCGTGGAAAATTTAAGTTCTATAAACAGTTACAGTAAATTATGAATGAAGAGAAACGTTGGTTAAGCGAATGGTATAGAAAATGCCGCAATAAATATATTGACCTTGTCGGTGATTTTGGAGGTAATATATTCTTATTAATTTATTTATGTATTTTGATTTAAGCTTTTATATTATCTTTAAAATACATTAATATTATATTTTAAATATTAATACATCGAAATCATCATAGGTAGCGAATTATTCGTAATAGATGGGGATAGTTTACTTTTCAAATTTTTATATGATCCTGAGACTGACTTTCTTGACTTTGGTCTAACTATTAGTGGAGGTCAATATCTGGCTCTTACTTTTTTGGTCGAAAATTTTCTTAATAAACTCAAAGAACGTGAGTGTGTTTTTCACATCGCTTTCTTCGATGTTCATGAATCTTTATGGAATAACCGACCAAAATTACGAATTGCCAGGGAGATTATTATTGAACATTTAAAATCTAATACTAAAATTCCGGTCTTTGAATTTAAGAATTGGTGGACTGAAGAATGGAAGAATCATTTAGACAACATGCAACCATTATTTATTTTAACTGGTGATGGCTCAACAGAACATTTAGAAATTAAAGAAAAAGATAATTATAAAGATAAAGAAATTGATGTATCCTCAATTTCTGGTATTGCAACAAAAAAATCATTAAAATTAACTATCGTATTACGAGCATTTATTTACTTTTCTCTTCATATGGATATGCCTGTCGCATTGTTGCCTGGAATGGAGTTTAAAGATTCACGCGCGTACGCTTTTGTACTTGAAAGAGGTGGTAACGTTAATCTTGAAACTCAAGACAAACTAGATAACATTATAAATTTGACAATAAAAACGCTTGAAGCTTACGATGAAAAATCTAATTGGTACAAAAATTTTAAATTAACAACATCGAGCAAAGATTTGATGACTTCTCAAGAATATACACTTATATGTTCAAATGGTGGGAAAAGGATTGCGATTGTTTTATTGTCTTTGATGGAAGTTTTATGTAACAATAATGATAAACCATATTTTCAATATCTAGCAAAAATCTTTTTGCTTCATGTTATTTACCTAGACTATCTTCCTTTAAAATCAAGGGTTTCTCCACCATTAGATAGTGAATTTGATGAAAGTATGATTAAACAATTCCTACAAAGTTTTTTCGTCTATTGTGCTCAAATTTATATTGATAGAATTCTTCCAAATAATTTTCAAGATTTAAATAATAATCTTTATGATCTGGTAGACACACGACTTTTTGTGTCTTTAATTCAATTTCGATACGATGATGTACTAGACTTCAACGTTCTTCCTGATGAGATTAAGCATCAATTTGATGCTTGTTGGAATCTCTTAAAACGATTATGTGAATGTAATTCTTTACATGTCGACGACGACGATAAAAATTTTAAGAATACTATTGATAAAATTGAGATTGTTCTACAATCACGTTTAGAATATAATACAGAAACAACCCTTCTTCCTTTCAAATATAAGTTCTTTGAAGAGTACCTTGGAGACATGCATTTAGAACTTCCTGAAAATTCGAATGTAAAAATTGACGCGGGTCAGTATGGATTAACTGGAAATGTTTATTATGACGATATTACACATTGGCATTCTACAAAACCGATCGAAACTACAAACAAATCAGATTCCTATTACAATAAGCATAAAACCTCTTTTAAACGAAAAGGATATCAAAAATATGTGAGATTTTTAGAAAGATATGCGGCTTCATTAAATGGCACACAAGGATATTATCCACAAGATATAATAGTGGGAAAATCAGGTAGAAAATCATCAATTAAGAAACTATCTGCTCGTGCAATAAAGATAATTGAGGAAAATGAAGAAAAAAAGTTGCAAGAATCATTTAAACTGTCTGAAAAATGTCTTGATAGTGCATTGAAAGAAATTTTAAAAATTAAAAATATAAAAAAACAAATTACTCTTTTAGAAGACAAAATTGAAAAAAAAGGCAAAATCACACATCCATTTACTATGTTTAGAGGTCAATTCAAGAAATTGGAGTTCTTGATGGAACTTTGGGCCGAACATTGTAAAACATCTAACGTGAAAAATGACTGGATAATTCCTGTTAAAATATTGCGTCAAGTGTTCTATATAGTACAAAATTTTCCAAAATATTTGGATGACAAGCGGAAAAAAAACTTAATTGAAGTTTTAAATCGACTTAAATTTACCAACTGTAAAGAAAAATTGAAAAAAAATTTTTTAGTTTCAAATGAAACCAATGTAAATGATAAGAAACTTCTATCGTTTGATTTTAATTTACCTGAAGATTCGATCGATTTATCTATTGAAATGTCCGACGTTAGATTTCAAATGTTATACGCGGGTCATTTAATGGATCGAAATACAAATTCGATGGATGATCCTCGAGTTCAATTTAAGCCAGGTAATTTTTTTTTTTTTTTAAAAAAAAAAAAAAAAAGATTTAAGTAATTTTAATACTGTAATATGTAATTTATTAGATGAATGGCAAGTTAAAGTTTTAGATTTAATTGATAAAGACGAATCTGCATTAATTTGTTGTCCAACTTCGTCGGGAAAAACTTTCATTTCATTCTACGCGATGGAAAAAGTTCTTCGAGAAAGTGATGATGGAATTTTAGTATATGTTGCTCCTACTAAAGCTTTGGTTAATCAAGTAACAGCCGAGATTTATGGTCGTTTTAAAAAAAATTATAAATACGGCAACAAAACAACCTGGGGCATATATACTCGAGAATATCGCGAAAATCATGAGAAATGCCAAATTCTTGTAACAATTCCACAAATGCTTGAAATATTGGTTTTATCTCCACAACGTGCATCGTGGGCTCGAAATATAAAAAGAATCATTTTTGACGAGGTAATGTAATTTAGTTAAACTTGTCAAAAGAATACTTATTCGCAAAATTTATTTATTTATTTATTTATTTATTTTTCGCTACAATTAACCTATTTTATTTTTAATAAAAAAGATCCATATGATTGGATTAGATGGAGGTGAATATTATGATCATCTACTATTGTTAAGCAGATCTCTCCCGATTTTAGCCCTTTCAGCTACCATTGGGAATCCAGAGATATTTCATAAATGGATGGCTAAGTCTAAAAAAGCTCATGGGCCTCCAATGAAACTTATCAAAACAACAAAAAGATTTTCAGATTTACAACCATACGTATATTTGCCGAGATTTCCATTGACTTCACTCCTTGAAACAACGGTAAATCCAATAGAAGAGCAACGGCAAAGAGAAAGTATTGTTCCCATTAATCCGATATTTTCTTTATCAATGATCATTTTAAAAGAACACGGATTACCTGATGATATGAAACTTGTTCCATCTCAATGTATTCAACTTTGGGATGAAATGAAAAAACATATGGGTAATAATCCGCCTAGTGGATTTAATAAGTTAGACCCTGATGAATATTTTAAAGATATCGGTTATATTGTCAAAGATGATGCTGATAAATATGAACAAAAACTTAAGAAAGCTTTTACGAATTATGCAAAGGATGACTCTACAATCAATATAGTAAAATCAACTATTGAAGAACTAGGGAGTGGTATTAAAGATGGATTTGCGGAACTGGAATTAACAGCCAATGGATTAGATGTTTATGGAGATGAGTTTTTCAAAAAGGGAATTGTACCATTATTATGCGAACTCTCAGCACAGGATAAGCTTCCGGCTATTTTGTTTCATTTTGATAGAAAAGGATGCGTTGAACTTGCACTTCATATTTTGGAACAATTAGAATTAGCAGAGGACACAAAGAGAGCTGGTGATCCGGAATATCAAGCAAAAAAGAAAGAAGCAATATCTCAAGAAAAGGCTCGTAAAAAAGAATTAAAGAGAACACGAGATTTAAAGACTAAAGAAGATATCGCACAAAGCGAAGTCCCTCCAGAACTAGAAATCCCTATTCCGACAATTTTTGATTGGGAAGCACATGATCCTGATTTTACTTTCGTAAATCGAAAATATCAAGTCCCTTCAGAAGAATTTGAAAATTTAATAGAAAATGCACGTCGAAAAATGGGAGGAAATTCCAAATTATTGATAGCACTGGAAAGAGGTATCGGAGTACATCATGCTGGTCTTCCTAAAAAATATTTAAGCGCGGTTGAAATTCTCTTCAGACGTCGTCATTTACGAGTTATAATTGCAACTGGTTCTTTAGCTCTTGGCATAAATATGCCTTGCAAAACAGTGGTATTTGTTGGAGATTCAATTTTTCTTACTGCTTTACAATACAGACAAATGTCCGGAAGATCGGGAAGAAGAGGATTTGACCCTATAGGTCATGTAATATTTTTTGGCATACCCCTAACGAAGATTATAAGACTTCTTATGTCAGGATTACCAAGCCTTTCAGGACATTTTCCTTTGACGACAACTCTTGTTTTACGTTCTTTTAATCTTCTTAATCAATGTAAGAATCAGAATGTGGATGATTATAATTATGCCAAAAATGCTATCAAAGGGTTATTCAGTGAATCCTTTTTTTGTCTTGGTAAAGAATATTTATCTGAACAAATTAAGCATCACTTAAGATTTTCCATAGAATACTTGATGCGTGAAAATCTTTTAGATCAAAATGGCAATTTGATTAATCTATCAGCTATGGTCTCCCACTTATATTATGTAGAACCAAGTAATTTCGCATTTTCTGTTTTATTTAAACATGGTGTATTTCACGAAATTTGTTCAAAATTGGGAACAGACTCTTTACAAGTAAAAGAAAAAGTAATGGGTGAATTGATTTTAATTCTTTCCCATCTGTTTAAAAGAGCTAAATTGCGCAAGATATCTGGAGGTGAATGTCGAAATCCAAAATATCCTTCTAAAGTTATCTTACCTCCTTTACCGAAAGATGTCAATGATATTTTAAAAAATCATAATGAACGTATTTTAAATATTTATACTGATTACGTTGTAACTTTCGCGAGAAACAATAATTCTAAGTTGAGACTTGATAATACCTTACCCCTATCATTAATCGAAATCCCTCCTAAGTCTATGGATCAAATTTTGTTAAAGGAAGATCCTTTAATTTCTAAAATTGAATCAATGGCGATTTCATTTGTTGCTCGATCACCTTTTATTGCTTTATGTAGTTCTTTAGGTGATATTTTTATGAATTTAGAAGATTTAACTAGTCATATTCATAGTGAAATATATTTGGATCTTCATAGTATACCTTTTATTAAAACGGATGAAAATATAAATGCATATATAAGTGATTTTTTCTCTCATGGTCAAGAAATTGCCCTTGTTGAATCAAATGGAATAAGGCGTGGTGAAGTTTGGCAAGTACGTATTAATAACCCGTGTAAAAAAATAATTCACGTATTTTTATAATCATAATAATTTTTAATTTTTACCTTTTTTTTAGGTCTTAAAGGATTTTCATTTGATTCTTTTGTCAATAGTTAGTTCTTTAAAAACTAGGATTGAAGAAATAGGTAAATTAGAATTAGATAAGACCTTATTTGTGAAAGAAAACTGTGTTCTTGAAGGGTTTGAAATGGTTCGAACACGCTTTGAAGAACAATTCTTCCGTATTTGGGCCTAAATGTCATGGTTATAAGTGGTATTGACAAAACCTTATGAGTAATATCAAAATAGAATAAATATAGTGAGTCTATTAACGATAACGAAAAAAAATTATTTTTTTCTTAGCAAGTAGACAAGTACTATTTATAGTATCATATATATTAAGATTAGTGTATCTTTTATAAGAATATTTTTTTTATGTATAAATGTTAATATATTCGAGAACTTTCATTGGCAAATTTAGTGGAATCGTTGTTTATGAAGGTGAATTTCTAATACAGCGTCAATGATTCAATAGTAACAGGGACACCCCGATGTAAAATTTTTTGAATCTACTATATTACTACGAACCATGTTATTGAACAATTTCAATTAATGTAATTTGATCACACTTTTATGCTCCTTTCTCTCCCTGATATGTATTTCTACTGGAACGTACGAGATTAATCTTCCGTGATTTAAACGTTCAAATCTTCACAAGGTAGGAAATATAAATATACAAATATAATTGCGGAATTTTTCTCTTTTTTTTGATGAGTATTATATATTACAAATAATACAGGTTTTACGAATTAATACCGTCGTACTAAGTGTCACTCATGATTACCTTCATACTAATTTTTGATGGTCTCATATAGATAGTCGGAAGTTGTCTAATTTTAGTTTAAAATAGTTAAAATAGTTAATAGTTATCCCATATTAAATTTAATAAGTGACACGCTCCAGGGGATTACCCTGGGAAGGGAAACCCTATTATTATTTACAACCCCCATGAAATATATATTATTTAAGTCCCGAAGATAAGCACCCTTTTTTGCACGTAATACCAGTTGAGCTCGTTTATAATGTGGGACAAAATTGCTATAATTCTTGGAAAGGTTTATTTTTGGAGGAAGTATGAATATTCAGGAATTTCAAATATATTTTGTATACTATTAGAAAAAAGTAATGAAATAAAGAGCAAAGTTTAAAAACATTCTATTCAGTCTTATGGGAGCCGATCAAAGTGTGGAATTATAAAAAAAAAGCGAACATAGTTAATTATATTATATAATACTAGTAGCAACTTGCTTAATATTTTAATAAATCTAAAAATTACGCTGTGAAATCTCCATAAAGCCGTTTGTTAGCATATGGCACTTTAATACTGTTTGGTAATTTATGTTAGTACAATTCGTCACTAGTAAGTTAACAGTTAATGTGAGCTACGCTCACCAATCATATTGTTTATTGCAAATACAACAGTTGAGCTAATGCCAAATTTATTTTGTTTTTATTATTATCGTAACAAAACTTTAAAAGAATAATAAAGAATAATAACTTGTAAACAATTTATTCGAATATTTCCGTTATATCTCCTTATTTTCTGAAAGCTTCATGAGATTTGAAAAAAAAACTTGAAATACTTTTACCGCCTATTTATAATTACATAGAACGCTTTTAGATTTCATGCATTGATTTGTTTATTATTTCAGACCGAATGAAGCTTTCTATCTTTGTAAATAATTTTTTTTTATTTATTTACTGAAGAAAGGCGTGAAAGACGTGGGCAGATTGTCACTTAATAGCGAAATTTTTAAACGTTATAATCATCGATTGATAATCATTCTCGGCGTTCAATTTATTTAGTAAGATAATATCATGGGTAATTAATAATAAGATATTCGGGATTACTAATTTATTTAACTTCAATTCTTTAAATTAATAAGTTTAAATGATCTAATTACGTAACTACACTTCACGTGACATTCGGAGATCGCTAATAGCTTAATATCTTAGGATTTATTTCAAAATTCAAATTTTTTTTTTTTGATCATGATGCTATTAAGAGTTGAAGTCCTTGTACACATGTACAGTACATGTGCATTTTTTAGCTTTTATTAGCCGGTGTAACTTTTGTTATTATTTTATCTTAAGATGACAAAACTCATGATGTATATACGAAATTTGCGTATCAATAAACGGGATTTAATTTTTATATTTATAGTTAGCTGCTACACACGCTAAATTGAAACGCCCAAAGTTCTAGCATATTCTATAATATTACTTATGACATTTGATACTGTGATATAGTTAGTTATATATAATTATTATTTGGAATTACTATTAAATGAACGGATGTAATTTTGTATTGATATGATGAATGAGAGTATTTCCTTTAAAATTTTATGAAAGGATTTTATAAGTTTCCTAAGATTTATAAATCTAATAATGTGAATCAAGTTGAGAAATTCTTTCTTTCAAGTATCTCCATATTTCCATTTACCTATAATAGTAATTTTTGAATGATTGCGACTTTTTACACCATTGGATGATTACTTAATAATTTTCTTGGCAATGATGATACAATATTCGCCTTTTTTCATTATTACTTATCTAGCTTTGTAAATACCACCTCATTTGGTAAAAAAAAAAAAAAAAATTTTCTGAAAAACTCCGATAAATGATCATTTTCTCCGGAGATTACATGTTGATCAACTTTTTAAAATATACTATGTATATTATGTATTAAAATTTAACCTGAAACAATAAACCGTAAAATCTTCATCATCATTAAAAATTCTCTCGGTACGGAAAATTCTTTTAACAATAAGATGATATTTAGTCGTACTAAATAATATACTAATTAAAACAAAGCCAATAAAAACTAATTATATTTTAATTGATCTACTAATGAATATTCGACGAAAAAAAAAAAAAAGTATTTATTCGCCTAAAAGTTTTATTTCTTTTGTTTTGAAAAAAAGAGATTTATTTCTCAATCTCCCTATTATATTATTTCTTGTAAAAAAAATGGAATTATTATACTCTTTTGCATTTATATATTAAGAACCATTACATGCCATCTAATCCGATCTCCTATAAAAATTTTCTGGGGAAAATTTATCAATTTTCTAAAAAATTTTTTATAGAGTCTAGTTATAACAAATACGATCAAACAAAAATGTACACAATAAAATACAAGGACGACAAGTGAGAATGTAGCTAGGATTGGAATGTATAATCTCACTACATTAATTGTTATTCATCGAAAAAAAAAAAAAATATCATTGAAGCTGAGTCTTTTAGAGAAGATGAACCATTATTATATTTAGATAAAAAAAATACACCAAAATTATTACTGTTACAATAATAAGAACGAATAAGTTGTATTTATCCACACGGTCGTTGGAAGGAACACATGTGATTGGTTGAGACATTATTCTGGATATAAATCAATTTATTTATAATTTGATTTATGTCTAGTTATTTTATTCTATATTAAAGAAATAAAAAAGGAGAAAACTTTGTGTTTAGACTGAAATAATCAATAAATAAGAAAATTGTAACGAAAGATAATATAGAAAAGGAAGTCATGTTGATAATAGGACAAAAATTAAGAAAATATCAGAAATGCGAGAAGTGCGGAGGAAAGAGAGAATACCATGTAAACACATATGTTAAAATAATTGTTAAGCTTAAATATAATCTTAAAAAAAAAATTCATATATTTACTACTAATAAATCTTAAAATACTGATAAATAGTAACCATAAATAATCTTATGAAATAAACGACAAAAGCTTGCTTTAAGATGAAACTCCAGCAGGTAAAATTAGAGATACGAAACTATTGTCATCGCTAAAACTTGTTCCATTAAATAAATTATTTCCGAAAGAATTATTCGTAATTTGGGGTGTAGTTAGTCGAGCAATTCGGTTAATTGTATCAGAATTATCGATTAAGCGAACATTGCTTATATTATTTGCATTATTTGCCGACATACTGTTAGTTGTTTGATCACAATCTCTTGATGACATTTGAATAAAAAATGTTTTTTTTTGATGAGGAATTGAAATTGTCCCACTCAAGGAATTTTTTTAAAACATTTATAAAAAATTTTACTTTCTTTAAGTATGTTGTGTAAATACACGTACAATTGAAATTACTGAAGACTTTTTCAATTGCTTTAAATGTTCATATAATTTTCTTTGATATACATGAATTTAGTTGTCAATGAACTAATGTGGTCGGAGAAAAAATATCATCATTCGTCCGATGTTTATCAAGAATCTGATGAAGATTGAAAAGTAGCCTTATCAGTCTATCCAAAACAGGAAGAGTTTCAAAGGAACAAAATCTCATTATTTGAGTGTTTATATGTTCTGACGCCTTTTTACGAAGATATAATATCAAATGTGACTTTACTTCCTGTATTTGATGATCCAAGGGCTTCGTACAAAACGTACTAAGTATTAAACATTATTTTAAAACTGTAAATTAAGAACTCGGATTATTATGAAGATACATGTTATATGGCAATATATGCTTTTTAAACAGGGCATATAGTCATATAACCAGCTAATAAGTGCAATAAGAACACATTTGTTTCTGTACAATATTGTACATATTTAGCCACTTTACCTACTAGTATATTTTTATACAATCATTATTCATAAGAAACGCGTTTTATTATTTGGGATTTTTTTTTTTATTATTGAATATAATATAATATATATGAAGAAATTGACAAAGATGGTTATATGAAAACAAATCATTCTTTGTATTTTTTTTTTTACATTCACCAAACAAAATCAAGTCAAAAAAAAAAACTGCATAAGTCGTACCATGATATCATAAATTTGCTATTTGTAGACAATTTGTCACCGCCATTTATTATTTACGAGATTTCTTTCACAGATTGTAGATCACAATAAACAAAGAAATTTATGTTATCTGTGATATTTAAGAATATCTTTTTTTTTTTGTATGTTGAAAATTAAACTACGTAACAAAGAATATCATGTGGATCATTACAGTAACACTATTTTTTATAAACAAAACGTTAATTTAAAATTAAAATAAAAAAAAAAATATTTTAAACACATCAGATATTAATCTGGAAAAAAATTTGCGTGTACTTTAATATTCATTGGTTGATCAAAATTTGTAACACAACTACTATGTCCGTAATTTTGGCCAGTGCGAACAAAAATTATAGTGTTATGCAGCATCACATATCACGTACCCAGTACGTACCCCAAAAATTAAGATAAAAATCATATTAAAAACTAATAAAAGAGATCAGTTATCTCTGGCCAACATTTTCAGTTGCTTATAAATAAATATGTTGTCAAAAAATTTTGTTATTAAATATAGGTTCTAATATCACAAATATGTTCTATCAATAGGTTATATCAAAATATATTATATGAAATGCAATTATAAAGAGAAATAAAAGATGGATATTCATTAAATTCTTTGCAATTTGGATCATTGAATGATTGTTTTTAGACGAATTTGACAAGTAAATTTTGCAATAATAATCAATAATGTCCAATGGGTAAAATCAAATTTTCGAAACTTTTGTTTTCATCAAAGTTCGTTCCATTATAGAAATTATTTTCTAGAGGATTATTTGAAATTTGTCGTGTAGTAATTCTAGCGATCTGGTCAATAGTATGAGCATTGCTCTTCAAGCGAATTCTTGAAACACGGGTTTGTGTTACATTACTTAAAAATCTTGATGTTCTGCGTGTTCTTCGTATAGACGACATTTGATGAATAGATGAATAGATGAATATGATGAATTTTGTTATATTAAGTTTTTTATCTTAGCAAGGAAATCGATGGTATGAGCTTATAACTCGATACTTTGAAAAACGTTTAATATGAGTAAGTTTGATACTATTTAACTTCTTTCACAAAAAAAGAATTTTTTAGCTTTTTATAAAAATTATAAATTAATTAGTAATCAATCATATTAACCTTTTTATTATTATTGTAAGTAAAATTCTTTAATAATTTTCGCGAAAAGATTCTAATTAATTGCACCAATAAAATCAATTGTAATCGGTTTTTTTACACGAAATAATCATAATAGTTCAAAAGATTTGTGCGACTTTCTTCATTAATGTTACAAATCTAACAAAGAACTTAAAGATCTAACTATTAAATGATTTAATTTTGTTTAAAAATAGAAATCTTCAATAAATAATTTCTTTTTTCAGATATGTAAACAAAAAAAAAAAAAAATAATATAGCAAAATACAAAGAACATTTCATTGTATGTAGGATTAATTTAGCTAGAAGTCTACTAGTAGAACTTAATGAATTTTTATGGTTATTATATTAATCATGAGTTTTAATATTAATTCTTATTATTTGGTAATTATAATGAAATTTTACCCTTACTTTAAAATTTGTATAATTTTACTTGAATGAGAAAAAAAGCCAATCATGTGTCTCAATTCTTTTTTTACGAATTTGGATACCGTTAATTTATTTTAAGTTCAATTAAGAATGTAACAAACAAAAAAAAATTAATTTTAGAATATTTAGGGGTAAACTTTCTAATTAACTTTTAAAGAGTTTACTTAAATGTTTTTGTATTACAGTCCTTCATAGTTCAATAACGCGTACTATGCAAAAGGACTATGAGAGGATCACACATTATACATAAAATAATAAATAACTAACTAATTGTACAAAAAATTATATATATGAGTGTATGAATGTATTAAATACGAATTAAAATAAATTATACTATTTGTTTTCGTACAATTTCGAGCTCGGACCTTTTTTATGCCTAAACTTTGAAGCGTCCTTTGTGTCGATCAATTTTATATTTATTTTAGTCGGAATATTCATTCCTTTTCCGTTGTACGTCATATCACGCAAATTATAACCATTTTCGTGCAATAATAATCTTATTGTTATTGTGTTATTGTTAAATAGAATTTTCTGCTGCGTAAAATTCTTAAAACCACGTTTCCAACATAATTTCCGAATTTTAAAGAACTTTAATATGATACCTACAAAAGTATTTGGAGGATTTTTAAAAGCCTTCGATGACTTTTTTTTATAAAAATTTATTAATGAATAATATGTCATATACAGCTAAAAATATTTGGATTTTTATATCATTATATTTAAATTAAGATATGTCGAGATATAGCATACATTGAGCTCGATAATGTGGAATAATAATGAAGACAGCATGAACCCGATAATTTTGAATGTTTGTCATTTTTAGATATGGTTTTCGACATTTTTAGACATCACCGGATATTCTGGTATCCGGACAATAAGACAATAAAGCATGTATGCATATATAAAAATATTGCTTTTTTAAGACCTTAGCCCGAATTTCTAAAATCAAAAAAAGTTGACATCATATTCATGTTTTTCAAATAGAGTAATTAATCGCCAAATTTTTATAATGCTTTCTGCCGGCTCCTACTGCGGTCAATTGTCATTGATAACTTCTTAAGGAAATCATAAAATGAAATCATAGAAGTCAAATAAGGAAGGTATCATAAAAGAAATTATAAAAGGCAAAAATAAAAAGCAAAGGTGTGTTTATTAATTGTTTATCAATATGGTAATATATTTTATTTTAACGTTTCTATTTAAACACTCGAATTATGCAATTGTTTTATTTTCGTCGTTTACAAAAAAATTCAGAAAAAAATCTAAAATTTTTTTTTCTAGCGAATAAAAAGATCCTTGATCTGGAAAAAAAAAATCCTTAGCGAAAAAAAAAAAAAAAAAAAAAAAAAAAAAAAAAAAAAAAAATAAAAAAAAAAAAAAAAAAAAAAAAAAAAAAAAAAAAAAAAAAAAAAAAAAAAAAAAAAAAAAAAAAATAAGAAAAATAAAAATTATTAACCATGAACGAAGAAGATAATAAAAACGAACATTGGTTAAGTGAATGGTACAACAAGTGCCGTTATAAATATATTGATCTTGTCGGTGATTTTGGAGGTAAATATAATATAAATATATAATTATAATTATGATTTATGATTTATGATTTATGCTAAAAATTTTATATTCATAATTATAGGTAGCGAATTGTTCGTAATAGAGGGTGATAGTTTAATTTTTAAGTTCATATATGATCCTAAAACCGACTTACTTAATTTTGGTCAAACTATTAGTGGAGGTCAATTTTTGGCTTTAACTTATTTGATCGAAAATCTTCTTAAAAAATTCAAAGAACGTGAATGCGTTTTTCATATCGCTTTTTTTGATGTCCATAAATCTATATGGAATAATCGACCAATATTACGAATTGCAAGAGAAATTATTATTGATCACTTAAAATCTAATACAAAAATTCCGGTCTATGAATTTAAAGATTGGTGGACTGAAGAATGGAAGAATTATTTAGACAACATGCAACCGTCATTTATTTTAACTGGTGATGGCTCAACAGAGCATTTAGGAATTAAAGCAGAAAAGGACAATTATAATGATGAAGAAATTGATAAATCAATTTCTAAAATTGCAACAAAAAACTCTTTAAAATTGACTATCGTGTTACGTGCATTTATGTTCTTTTCACTTCACGACAGAGATAAGCCTGTCGCACTTTTACCTGGAATGGAGTTTAGAGATTCACGTGCACATGCTTATGTATTTGAAAGAGGTACTAATTCAAATAACGAAGCTCAAGAGAAGTCAAATGTTATTAAAAATTTAATTATGAAAGCACTTGAAGTATACGATGAAAAATCAAATTGGTTTAAAGGTCCTGTTGAAAATTTCAAATTAACAAAATTGAACAAAGATTTATTAACTTCTCAAGAATGTTCATACGTATGGTCAAATGGTGGGAAAAGGATCGTGCTCATTTTATTATCATTGACGGGAGTTTTGTGCAATAATAATGATAATCGAGATTTTCAATATTTAGCGAAAATATTTTTACTTCATGTTATTCTTTTGGATTATCTTCCTTTAAAATTAAGAGCTGCACAACCTGTTAGCAATGGAAATATGGTTGAAGCTTTCCTTCAAAATTTTTATGCTTATAGTGCTAAAGTTTATAGGAGTGAAATTTTTCTTCAGGCAACTCAAAATATAAAGAACAATAATCTTTATGATTTTATAGATACACGACTTTTTGCGTCCTTAATCCAATGTCGATATGATGAAGTGCTAAATTTTAATGATCTTCCTAATGAAATTAAACAACAATTTGATGCGTGTTGGAATCTTCTAAGCCGATTTTGTGAAAAAAATGGGCTTAATTCTTTAGATATCGATTATGTTGAAATTTTTAAAGAAAATTCCCAAATTGAAAATATCATAGAAATTAATTCAAGATCATCGGTCGATAACCGAGAGGCAAAACTTCTTCCATTTAAACATGAGTTTTTTGAAGAATATTTTGAAGATATGAATTTGAAGATTCCCGAAGATTCAAATGTAAAAATTGATAAATGTCAATATGGATTAATTGGGAACGTTTATTATGATGATGTCACACATTGGCATTCTACAAAACCGATCATTGTTACAAATAGATCAGATTCCCATTCCCATTTCAATAAAAGTAAGAATCCTTTTGAGCGAAAAGAATATCAGAAATTTGCGAGATACTTAGAAAGATATGCGGCTTCATTAAATGGAACACAAGGATACTATACACAAAACATAATAATGACAAGATCAATTGGAAAACCATCAGGAGTTAAAAAAATATCTACTTGTGCAATAAAGGCAAAAAGGAAAATTGAAAAAGGAAGGTTACAAAATTCCTTGGAACTTTCTGAAAAATGTCTTGATAAGGCATTGGAAGAAATTTTAAAAGTTAAAAATATAAAAGAAAAAATTATTCTTTTGGATAACAAACTTGAAAAAAAAGACAAAATCACACATCCATTTACTATGTTTAGAGGTCAATTCAAGAAATTGGAATTCTTGATCGAACTTTGGGCCGAACATTGTAAAACATTTAACGTGAAAAATGACTGGATAATTCCTGTAGAAATATTGCGTCAAGTATTTTATATAGTACAAAATTTTCCAAATTATTTGGATGACAAGCGGAAGGAAAATTTAATTAAAGTTTTAAATCGACTTAAATTTACCAACTGTAAAAACAATTTGGAAAGAAATATTAAAGTTTCAAATGAAAACAATGAAAATAATGAAAATCTCACATCGTTTGATTTTAATTTACCTGAAGACTCGATCGATTTATCTATTGAAATGTCTGACGCTAGATTTCAAATGTTATACGCGGGTCATTTAATGGATCGAAATACAAATTCGATGGATGATCCTAGAGTTCCATTCAAGCCAGGTAATTTTTTTTTTTTTAAAAATAAAAAAAAAATGATATATAAGAAATTTTAACATATGTAATTTTTTTATTAGATGATTGGCAAGTTAAGGTTTTAGATGTAATTGATAAAAACGAATCTGCATTAATTTGTTGTCCAACTTCATCGGGAAAAACTTTCATTTCATTTTATGCGATGGAAAAAGTTCTTCGAGAAAGTGATGATGGAATTTTAGTATATGTTGCTCCTACTAAAGCTTTGGTTAATCAAGTAACAGCTGAGATTTATGGTCGTTTTAAGAAAAATTATAAACACGGCAACAAAACAACCTGGGGTATATATACTCGAGAATATCGCGAAAACCATGAGAAATGTCAAATTCTTGTAACGGTCCCACAAATACTTGAAATATTAGTCTTATCTCCGCAACGCATTTCATGGGCTCGAAATATAAAAAGAATCATTTTTGATGAGGTAATTATTCACAATATTTGACCGCCGATTTTATTTATTTATTGTTTCTTTTTTACGCCAAAATTAACTAAATTTATTTATCTCCGTCAAAAGGTTCATATGATTGGATTAGATGGGGAAGAACATTATGATCGTTTATTGCTATTAAGCAAGTCTTCTCCAATTTTAGCCCTTTCAGCTACCATTGGGAATCCAGATACATTTCATAAGTGGATAGCTAAATCTAAGGAAATTCATGGGCCTCCAATGAGACTCATCAAATCAACAAAAAGGTTTTCAAATTTACAACACTACGTGTATTTGCCAAGATTTCCACTAACTTTGCCTTCTAAGACAACAGTGAATTCAAGAGAACAACAACAAAGTAATAATATACTTCTCGTTAATCCATTATTTTCTTTATCAATGACCACATTAAAAGAACATGGTTTACCTAGCGACATGACCCTTGTTCCATCTCAATGTGTTCAACTTTGGAATGTAATGAAAAAACATATGGGCAATAATTCACCTGATGGATTTGATAAGTTAGATCCTGATATTTATTTCAGAGACATCGGTTATATTGTCAAAGATGATGCTGATAGATACGAACAAGAACTTAAAAAAGCTTTTATAAATTATGCAAGAGATGATTCTACAAATAAAATAATAAAATCAACTATCGAAGAATTAGGAACTGAAGTTAAAAATAGATTTGTAGAACTAGAATCAACAGCAACTGATGGATTAGATGTTTATGGAGATAAATTTCCTGAGGTAGGAATTATGCCATTGTTATACGAGTTATCAGCACAAGATAAACTTCCGGCTATTTTATTTCATTTTAACAGAGAAGGATGCGTTGAACTTGCATTGCAAATTTTGAAACAATTAGAATTAGGAGAGGAGAAGAAAAGAGCCAATAATCCGGAATATCAGAATAAAAAGAAAGATGCAACATGTCAAAAAGAGAATCATGAGAAGGAAACAAAAAGAAAACGAGACTTAAAGACTAAAGGAAATACTACTCAAAGTGAATATTATTCGGAAATAGAAGGACATGATCCTGATTTCACTTTTATAAATCGAAAAGACCAAGTTACTTCAGAGGAGTTTGAAAAAATAATAGAATCAGCACGTCAAAAAATGGGAAATAATTCTGAATTATTGATGGCATTAGAAAGAGGTATTGGCGTACATCACTCTGGTCTTTCCAAAAAATATTTAAGCGCCGTTGAAATTCTCTTCAGACGTCGTCATTTAAGAGTTGTAATTGCAACTGGTTCTTTAGCTCTTGGTATAAATATGCCATGCAAAACGGTGGTATTTGTTGGAGATTCGAATTTTCTTACTGCTTTACAATATAGACAAATGTCTGGAAGGTCAGGAAGAAGAGGATTTGACCCTATAGGTCATGTAATATTTTTTGGTATTACTCTTACAAAGATAAAAAGACTTCTTATGTCCGAGTTACCAAGTCTTTCAGGGCATTTTCCATTAACAACAACCCTTGTTTTACGTTCTTTTAATCTTCTTAATCAATGCAAAGCTAAAAACGAACATTATAATTATGCCAAAGATATTATTAAAGGATTATTTGGTAAATCTTTTTTCTGTCTTGGTAAAGAATATTTATCTGAACAAATTAAGCATCATTTGAGATTTTCTATTGAGTATTTGATGCGCGAAAATCTTTTAGATCAAAATGGCAATGTAATCAATTTATCTGCCATGGTCTCACATTTATATTATGCTGAACCGAGTAATTTTGCATTTTCTGTTTTATTTAAACATGGAGTGTTTCACAAAATTTGTTCGAAGTTGAGAACAAACTCTTCACAAGAAGTAATGGATGAATTGGTTTTGATTCTTTCTTACTTATTTAATAGAGTTAAATTGCGTAAAATTTCCAGAAACTTAAATACACATTCGAAATATCCTTCAAAAGTCATCTTACCTCCTTTACCGGAAGATGTTAATTATATTTTAAAGAGTCACAATGAACGAGTTTTGAATATATATACCGATTATGTCATAACATACGCGAGAAATAATAATTATAAGTTGGGTCCCGATAATATCTTACCTTTATCATTAATCGAAATTCCTTCTAAGTCTATGGATCAAGCTTTATTAAAGCAAGATCCATTAATTTCTAAACTTGAATCAATGGCGATTTCATTTGTTGCTCGATCACCTTTTATTGCTATGTGTAGTTCTTTAGGTGATGTTTTTATTGATTTAGAAGATTTAACAAATCACATTCATAGTGAAATATTTTTGGATCTTCATAGTATACCTTTTATTAAAACGGATGAAAATATTAATGCATATATATGTGATTTTTTCTCTCACGGCCAAGAAAGAGCACTTGTTGAAGCAAATGGATTAAGATTCGGTGAAGTTTTACAAGTATGTATCATAATTCTGTTTTAATAATTTATTTATTATTTTTTATAATCCATGAAATATTAACTTTAATATTGACTTTTTTATTTTTTAGGATTTATATGATTTTCGTTTGATTCTTTTGACGTTAGTTAGTTCTTTAAGGATTAGAATCCAAGAGATAAGTAAAAAATTAGAATTAGAAAAAAATTTGTTTGAGGAGGAAAAACTTGTTCTTGAAGGATTTGAGAAGGTTCTAAATCGGTTCGATGAAAAATATTCAAAATCTTGGAAAAGAAAATAAATTTAGAACCAGCGTTATTATATTATTAGGGTAGTGTTTATAAATTATTTAATATTTTAAATTATTCTAAATCATTTTATGAACTTTCTTTAAAGTTTTTGTATGTAATATAAGATGTATAAAAAAAAAAAAAATAAATAAGATAAAATAATGATAGAACAATACAGCAACCGAATAACGATGTCTATTTTATTTATTTTACGAGCGACTAACCAAAGTTGGACGTGAAAATTTTGGAGCAGCCGTTATTAATACGGTTGACAATATAAACATGTCCCTTCGAATTTTCACATCTAATAGTGTGTTTTATAAAGTTTAATAACACGATGTAATAAACAATAATTAATATGCATCAGCAGGTAAAGTTGTCAAGAGATTTCTGCGATTAATATCTGTTATATTATTTAAATTATGACTATCGCGACCGTAATATTTTTATCTCCTTCTCCCAATCCCATTATTATTCATTATACATAGTAAATACTTATTATTCCATGAGTATCAATGAATAACTGAAATATTCACCGATGCCTTGAGGACTCCGAGCATCGGTGTATTTATCAGATACCCATGGTTATCTCATTGTGTATGACGTTACACCGATGAATTTTATACCGTAATTTACAAAAAAATTCATAATACTGATGGCGTAATCTTGTTTTTTGAAATATTTTTTATCCCTTTTTAAAAAAAGAAATTTAATGATATATACAATATTAATCATAAGAACATTTGGACAATCTATTATTTGTATCCATAACTTCATACTCAAATGATATTTCAACGATTTAGATTTTGTATTATATAAGCGCAAAATAAATCAATTTACAATTAAAGATCCTTTGCAACCAAGCAATCCGATCTTAATTTGAGGATTCCTATTTAATTTCAGGATGCATATATAATTGTCCGGATAAACATCCTGGGATTACCGTTTGGATTTGTTAACGGACCTTGTTCGACTTAAATTATCGGATACGGACTTCCGTGTAATATTTTCGTCAAATACACTCCCCCTGACGAGCATTGTAATAATCAGTTTTTTTATGAATTTTTGATTTGAAATTTCTCAACAACTTACATGTTAATTTATGTTCAAACTTTTTTATTGAAAAATCAATGTCAATAAACTTTTATTTACACCTATTAATATCGGGTAGGATGCCCTTTGGCTTTAACTACAGCTTGGACACGTCTACTCATACTTTCAACCAGATTTTAATAGATTGATAGATTGATTCATCTAACTTAAATCATTCCTCCCCCAACAAATTGAATAATTCAACCTCGTTTTTTGGTAAAGGGACTAAGACTCTCTAATTCATCCCAAATATTTTCCCAAAAAAAATAAACTAATATTTATAAAAGACGAACTATAGAAGAGAGATGAAAAGAATAAAAAAAAAAATTTAAATTGATTATGAATTGAGATAATAAATTTATATTTATAAAAAGACGAACTATAGAAGAGAGATGAAAAGAATAAAAAAAAAATTTAAATTGATTATGAATTGAGATAATAAATTTATATTATAAAAAGACGAACTATAGAAGAGAGATGTTAAGAATAAAAAAAAAATTTAAATTGATTATGAACTGAGATAATAAATTTATATTTATAAAAAGACGAACCTATAGAAGAGAGACGAAAAGAATAAAAAAAAATTTTAATTGATTATGAATTGAGATAATAAATTTATATATATATAAAGACGAACTATAGAAGAGAGATGAAATCGATTGGACTATGCGCGGCCAGGGAAGTTGAACAATATTTTTTCTGAAATCCAACGCAAAGTTGATCTTGGAAAAAAAAGAAAAAAATAAAAGAATTTAAAGAAACAAAATAAAAAATATCGGTAAAAGATTCACACGATGAATTTGATCGTTATCATCTTGAAATATATAATTATTTTGGTTGTCCAACCATTCTAAATAAGGTAATAAGTGGTTATTTAAGACATTAATATAATCATTTGCGTTCTCTCTACTATGAACTTGAACTAGAAATCACCAAATAAACTGAAACGTCCCAAACCATGACACCCTTACGACCTGATTTAAAAGTTGGAACTAAACAATCAACATTATATTTTTCTTCGGGTTTCCTTCCTTCAAACATAATCACGGCCATCTCCTCTAAACACTTCAAACCGACTCGTCGCTCCATATAATAAAAATTCCATTCTTCTTTCTAGTCAAGTCGTTCTTTTGTCCACTCCAAATGTATCTTACGGTTCCTTTCATTTACAAAGGGTTTTCTCTTACCAACTCGGCCACAAAATCCTTCTTTGTATAGATAACGTTATATAGTACGAGAATCATACATTGGTAGATGTTGATTCAACAAATTTTATTAGTTAAAACATTTAGGGAAGACTTTCTATCCCTTTTTACCAAACGAACAAGGTGACGTGTATCTCTTTCAGTTAGTTTAGGCTGTGGTCCAGGACGTGGAGGTGGTTATATCTCACCAGTATTTTTGTAAAATGTAATAATTCTATAGACAGTACATTTCTCAAAATTTATTTATAATTATAGGAACTGGTACTCCGCATTTCCAAGCACCGATGATTTGATTATGCTCTTCCTCAGTAAGTTCTCTTCGTTTTATGGCCATTAGGACGGAAAGAATAATTACATTATGCAAAAGTAGAGGTAAACCAAAAAAAGTTATCTTATGTCGATTTGGAACTTTATATATAACGCCCCTGAAAATCATTGCCGATTATATCTAATTTTAGTAATCCCTGTCAATTTACTACGTCATATTACTCGAATCACGCATGTAACATATATATTTCATAAATAAGATAAAATGCGAACGTCTTTATTAATGGATTTATAAGTTGAGCAAAAATTCGGGATCGATATAACGCATGTGTAATCACGCGATTTAAATAATACGATGCTAAATTTGTTTCTTACCAGGCGAATTATTCTTTAATTAAAGTCAAAATCGAAGTCAAGAAATAAAATAATGAAATTCTACTAAAAACAGGCAGCAATAATTACCGCCGCCTAAGATTTATACTTAATGCGCGAAACCCTTATAGATCTAAATGGTAATTAATAAATTTATTGTGAATTGAAATCCTTGCAAGAAGTAGTAATTAACAAATGAACGAATGAATCGATTTTAATTATTTCTCACCTATCTAATAATATTAAATGGCGTAAACTAATAATTCAAAATAACTTCTTTACCAGGAGATCAGATGATGTCAAATTAACGAGTTCAAATAATTTTCATATGAAACCCTTCTAAAACTATGAATACAGTATCAGATAATCTTTGTTAGAGTAACCGAAAATGAATCCATGGCGACTTCATATAGATCCCCTTTACTACTATACGACATACAGTATATGACATGTATGACATGTGTGATTAATTTAGTAGAACAAAGTATACTTTTCATTGTATCATACTTATGTATGTACGTACTGTGATTTTTCTCTCGGATTAGATCAAAAAAATAATCCAATAATTTATTTCGAAATAATCTTATTTTCCTTTGGTTTTTTTTCTTTAGTTTTCTTTATTTTTGATAATAGAAATTAGGTAATAAGTAAATTAGAAGAAAAATTTTCTTGAAGCCAGGATCTAAAATAAGTTTGGTTAAAAACGCAAAAGAAAAATTAAAATATTTATACTGAATTATTGTGCAATATATAGCATCAAAAATAAATAGAATAGAAAGGAATAATAATTACTAAATCTCGCTATATTCAAAAGCCTAGTACTCCGGATAGTTTTGTATCTTCCCATCAAGATGCCTTATTAACTATGGCTTCCAAGACCGTCACCAGCTCCGAAATAACTAGATAACCGATTTCTTTCATTCTTGAATGGATATGCAAACCAATGGCTAGACCAAAGAAGTATTAATTTAATATGCGGCGCCTCACATTATCATGCGTTTTGAACTACTACCTTAAAGTTTAATACATCATGCTTTCTCGTAGATGCACCAAAGCACCGAAATTAATTATGTACTAAAAGACTCCTGGAATTTTTACACAAATATATTAATTAATATATGTCTGAAAAATATTTTTTTTAAAAAAAACTCGGTAAAAGTTTAACCGGTCAACCGTATCATTAAAGTGGCGTCTTCATAAGTTTATGCATGTGATTGGCATCATTACTTAAAACTATTAAAAAAATTGGCAAAAGATCCGAACATAATAGAATCAAACAATAAGAGCGTTTTTATTTTTTTATTTTAAAATACTTATCATGCATAATCAGAAGATACACAAGAGCCCATTTATAATATATTAAATATTCAATTGTTTCGCAACATGAAAGAAATTATTTCCCAAAGTAATGTGATGCATATATTTTGAATGAAACTTTGTTTTACAGAATGATTAGCCATATCCGAACTTACCGAAATATTTAGCCGATTTAAATTTCCCTATTTAAACAAATTAAAAAATAAGCGATTTTTTCTCTCATCAAAAAAAATAAGAAAAGATGGGATCATATTTGGTTTCATCATGTTTGGAAAGAATTTTTTCCTATCTTCTTGAGGAAGAAGAAGAATTACAATGTAAAGAAAGTAAAACCAAAAACTACAAATTAATTAATTTGTACTCTTGCACATTAGTATCAAGATACTGGTGTAAAATATCAACACCAGTTTTATATTCTTATCCTTTTCATAATTTTCGTAATATATCTTACGGTGTTAATGTTCCACTTTTCACATTTACTTATAAATTTTATAATTATTACAAACTAATTCGTACATTGCTAAAATGTATTCCTCAATCCGAAATAAATAAAGGAAAGGTGTACAATGAACAAAAATTAACATCTCCACCCACTTTCAATTATATCTCTTTTATCCGCGGTTTAATTGTTGATAAACTTTTATTTGAACCCCAAGAAGTATGCATATATTATAAAGAAACGTGGTTATCTGACAATTATGATCCCGAAAGGATAACAACAGAGACAGCCATTCAGACGATGAATCAATTTGTGAAATTCTTATTTAATAATTGCAATAACCTCGAAATACTTGAATTTCCTTATTTTCCAAAATTTAACAATAATGTTATTACTTCTTTAATTTCTACTAATAACAATGGAAACAATAAGATAGCAAAGTTGAGAGAACTTCACTTTAAAAATCACTCAAGCATAAAACCTATCTCACAAATTTTATCAACTTTTTCCAAAAATTCTTATAACATAAAATTCCTTTATAATGAAGATATTAACAATTCCTATGTGGCAAACCATTTATCTTATTTAATAAGAAAACAGAATAACTTAACTCATTTGATATTATCAAAAAGTATCAATAGATTAGATTCACCTAATTTACCCAATGTTGAGAATATTGAAGATTGTATTTTTAAATCACTATATATACAAAGATATTCATTAAAAGTTTTAGAACTCAAAAACTTTTGTTTTGCAAATATGGACCAAAATGCATTAAACTCGTTAAGCATGTTAGAAAACCTCTCAGAGTTAAAATTACTCAATTGTAGCTATATAATGGCTATAAAATCTAACTTAATTTATTGGGCAAAAAATTTAACAAAGCTGGAAACAGTGGAATTTAAACCGGCAATAATCTCAAATCCAGAAACCCAACAAACAGAATTAGACATTCCTGAAGACTTTTTAATTCGATTGTTTGAATCATCATCTCGCACTCTAACAAAATTAGTATTAGAATACGAGTATGACCAAAATATCAAAATAACCAGGAACATTCACCTCCATTTACGTTCGTTAGCTTATTTAGTACTTCCTGAAACATACGAATTAAATTCTATACTTCATTCTTGCCACAAGTTGGTTTATGTATTAATATTAACAAATAATATAAGCAAACCAAAATATTCAGAATTTTATCGTTCCTCTGTGGATGAACCTTTTGTTAAATCAAAATTTCCTTACTTCAATTATTATTAATAAGCTTGTCCAATAAGTATGTACCGTATATCACGGGCCACAGTACCCCGGTTGGTTATTGCTGTACCCGGTGGTGTACGAAATTTTTTATTATAGATGAGGGGTTTTAGGGACTTGTAGTATATTCAGAGAGATATTTAGATATGTCGCCTAGGTAAGATTAGATTGTTTAGATAGTATAATCAAAAGAAAAATGGAAATTTTTTTCAGAAAAAGAGGGTACTATATATAGGGTGATAGGGGGTACTATGGCCCGTGATATACGGTATGCTAGATTAGCTTAATGAGAGTAGTTATTGGTTTAACATGACTTTGTAAAATATTATTTGTATGTACTGTTAATAAAGATGATTTTAAAGGTCTTGTTAAAGATGTTAAAGAAATTACTTTATATTGTATTATAAGTGAATATAATTACATTCGAATTCGAGTTTGACGCGCACGTTGCCAGTGACGTTATCATTTTGTCAGATATTCAGATGCTATAACGCAAATTTAAATATGATTTTTAACGAAGTAGTATTCCCGATCCTACCACAGTATATCATTACCCGGGCGCATAGTACCATGTTATTCACAACCAACCGGTCCTACCAGTGAAACTGGTTCCCACAGGAAGTAGGGCGAAACTAGGGGACCTGGGACAGCTAACCTAATGTTGCCTAATAGTATACACTAAGGCCCTAACCGCTTGATTTCTGATATAGTTATCATTTCGATAGCTACATAGCCTCCCTGCCGCCTCAGAATTTTTCCTGATTAAGTACCCCTAGGACAGCTTTATTTGACATTTTAAAGTCTGAAACAATGGTTAGTACTACAGGGCTTTGTAATCGCGTCAGAATCATTTCTAGGGTATCATAAAATTTATGTTCTGTCAGGTTGCCTTTAAAAGTGCCAAGGGCATGAAGGACACGAAGTGTCTGTAATGCCCGAGGCACGATTCAGCAATCTCTTTTAGCATATCATTTTTTTTTGATACTCTAGAAGTTAACCACTTCCAAAATAATAAATAGTGCAAGGGCCAATTAAAAGGAGGTATATTCTGTCCGCCGCCGCCGTGTAACGAAGCGTTTACATAATAGATCATACTTTTGTAGGTTGAACTGGGTTTCAGTTACTTCAGAAGTAAAAATAACAACGGTTTAGTTACGATTGAATTCATTTTAGTTTTTATGTGAAAGTCTAAGTTTTATTTGTTTTGTTTGATTATATGACTTGAAATTTCCGTCGTTATTTGATGTGAAAATTTGGAAAGGCGAAATGGAATCTTATTTATGTCAAGACAAACGAAGAATTACGATAATACTAAAGTTTGCATTATCAGAATGATTTACCTAGTTTATTTTCAACGTTCTTATTAATATCCTTAAATGTTTCAAAGAACCATTATTAAGATCAGATGACTTATATGTTTACGCCGATCATTTAAAAATAATTTTCTCTTTTCTCAAGGGAATTTTTAATATAAATAGATCATCATTTAAAATTATGAACAATTCTTGTTACGAACAATCGTGAAAAGAATATTAATGTAAAAAAAAAAAAAATAAAAATAGTAAATTTAACGTATTTTCTACTTAAAAAAAGGTCCCGAAATCAGCATTTTATGGACAATTAAGAATTTAATAGTAACATGTAATTTAACATACCGAAAAACTCAGTAAAAATGGATAAATTTGCGGTCACGTATTCATGATGTTTTGGTGATCCATGTTTCAAATTAAATTTTTTTGTGAGAATCAATACACTGCGCTTAATATTGTACTTTATTTTATTTTTTTTTTGTATTTGTTTTTCTCAAGGAAATTTAATATAATAATCGTAAATAGGACATCATTTAATTACGGAACAATTCTTGTTACGAAGTTAATTGGAAAAAAAAATATTAAAAATAGAATATACAGTATGTATTTTCGATAACTGTGACCGGTATTATAGCATTTAGCCGGAATCAAGAATTTAATGGAAAACCTCGGAATATACGGTAAAAAGTGGATAATTTTGTAATCTTCTGATTCATGATTTTATTGATCAGTTAATAAAAATTTTCTATAATAAATATTTATAAGAATTATTATTAAGTATTATAACGCTATAACTTAGAGACGCGCTCTCATTATATGGAAATTTTAAGAAAATTTAATCTTCTCATAAATTTCTTTACTTTTATTTAAAAAACGTATTAATAATATTATATTAGTATTTTTAAAGCAAATTTGTGATCCATATAACAAATATAATTAAAACATAACAAAAAAGCGACCAAATTATTTTTATTTATTATGAGAACAATTTATCAATAAACAATTCACAAATGTTTACATATTACTTTTAAAATGAACAAATTTTGAATTATAGTAAATATTTCGTTATTATAATTTTGATAAATTTAAAATATAATGTTAATAAAAATAAAATGATATTAAATAATATAATAATGAAATTTAAGACAAACAAACTATTGTAATTTCAATAAAGAAAAAAAAATTAGATCTTTAAGAAGTAAATTATTTAACTACTTCCAAATAGTATCAGGCCAATTAAAAGGAGGAATATTCTGTCCGCCGTCGAAGTAATAAGAAGACTCTCGTAGACAGAAATTTTCGGTATGACGAAGCGTTTACATAATAGAGCATACGCCTTTAGGTTGAACTGGGTTTTCAGTTACTTCAGAAGTAATAATAATAACAGGTTTAGTTACGATTGGATTCATTTTATTTGATTGAGTTATTTTTATGCAAAGTCTTGAAAGTTTTTTTTTTTTGCTTTGTTTGATTATAAGACTTGAATTTCCGTCGTTATTTGATGTGGAAATTTGAAAGGCGAAATGGAACCTTATTTATAATAAATGAGACAAACGAAACGAAGAATTTATGATAATACCGTACTAAAATTTGCATTATCAGAATGATTTGCATCTAATTACCTATTTTTCAAAGTTCTTTAAATGTTTCAAAATTGTTATCGATGACTTTGTGTTTACGCCGATCTATTTTCTTTAAATTAGTTTGTACCGATTTTCTTTTTTTGAATTGGTTTTTCTGAATGAAATTTTAATCTTAGAACATCATTTAAATTATGATTTTTAATTATGAACAATTCTTGTTAAGAACAATCGTGAAAAATGAATACAAATGTGAAAAAAATAGTAAATGATCAAAAATAATCGGTAGAAAATATATGAATCAGGTAAAACATAAATCAAAGATTTCCATTTGATGTATTATTTGATATTTATGGTGAGATAAATATAACTTTGTTATACACGTGATTTAATAATACTGTAGGTCTTTAATATAGTAAATACTCACGTATAATGCTTAGATTTGAACAATAAAAAATTTTTGCTTTTGAATATATTACAACGCTCGCTTATTATAGTTCAATTACTTATTCTTCGACTCTATCCAATTAACCTTATTTACATTGTTTTCTCTAATTGCATTGTCTTATTTAAATATTACCACAGATTAACATCATTAGTTATTTTAAAGTATAAAAAATTGCTTAAATTTTAATTTTATACTAAATAATTGTTATTTACAATCTTAAGTAGGCATAAAAACAATCCTTTAGTATTATTCCGTTTAATAATAGAAAAACCTATGCAAAAGATTCAATTTAATTTTGTTATAAAAGTTTCATTTTATATCATCATAATCATTTTTTTTAACAAAATATTGTCCAATCACTCAAGAATTCTTCCATTTACGCATTGTTATTATAATTATTGCATTTATAACAACAATCTTTATAAATTATAATATACGTTCCATTATCGTATTTATTTTTTTTTAAAAAAATGAAAGTGAGACAATGCAAAGATAAAGAAAGATTTAATTATAGTAATAAATTGTTGTCCTCCTTCCAATAACTGTCAGTCCTAGGAATACTACGGCAACCAATAATGTTATTAATATATTATAGAGACAATCTATTAATCAATTCTATAGATCCATATGCAGTTAAAAATTAACGTTATTTCATGATATGCTGGTTTATCGTTATTTTTATTGGTCAATTACTCGATTTATGGATTTATTGCAACCGATCAGAATGCGAGCGAGGAATTACATATTTATTTAGATTATAACAGCTTCTATTTATAAATCAGTTCTCTTGTACAGTAGCTCAAACTCCCATTCCAATTCTCAAACTTATTCAAAGTCTCAAATTAAACTCAGTATATAGTAGAAAAAAAATGATTTGATAATATACAATTTAAATCTTGAACATACTGTATGATTCAATTAATGGAAGATTCAAATAAATCCTATACCCATTATAATATACCCGGGTATGAATAAAGCTTACTTTTAACTCATCCTAGTTGTGAATTAATTCGTATTCGCTCTGATTTCCTTAATCTGTTTTCTGTTTCCGTACGTTTATTTACGGTCGGTTGAATTTTTAAGAAAATCAAGGTCTTGTACACCCCATAATGATCATGTGATTTTTAAAAAATAGTATAAAAGTTCGATGATCCCTGAAATCTGACCCAACAATTGGGACAACATCATTTCATGTTTTGTTCTTTGTAAAAACAAAAAGGAATCTGGTTTTGGTTTTAAATTGCTTTACATGGATTTTCTTTTGTGTGTTGGCTTGTTATTATGTATAGACAGTAAGCACCACACTAATATCAAAAATAGATCTCTATTAATAATTAGAAAAGAAATAAATAACTATTTAATGACGATAAAATTGAGGAGATGAATTAATAAACTTTGAGAGTAAATTCTAAAAACGATAGTCGAAGAGGAAACTATTTAATCTTTTACCTTCCTAAATAAGTTATATCTTTATCGATTATTAACACTCTCGTGATAAGTGACAACAAAAAGAAGCATTTACCTTTTTATCTTACATTATATCTCTCTCGTCCTCGTCAATGCGGTAACTGCGAAAGAGTTAGACTTAATGCGATTACGGTGGTACAGGCTTTCAGAGACATGTCAATTCTCTCAGATGAAAGTAGTCAAATACTTTTTATAATACAGAACAGTTAGCAATAGTAGGTATCAAGACACTTGATTCATTTAATAATTATTCGTACATCATAGCATAACTAATTAATGATTTATAATTTTTGGAGGTAACTGAAAACATCATTCAACCGTCATGTAGGAAGAGAGTACTGGAAACCTTACATTGACGACCTAGAAATTAGCCTTCAATTATTTCACGTATGGATGATAAGAGTTTGGTTAAACTAAAATACGTAACCTCAGCTGACCAGAAAAACGTCTTCATGAAATTCTTGTCCATCATTGACCTTTACGTGAATAATAAACTTTCTCGATTCCGATTCAAGGAAATCTCTTGGAGCTTGAATCGTTCTTCTCTAAAGAATTCTGAAACTTTCTGAGGAACCTTAATGGTAAGAAAAGTTTTATTCTTACTAAGTGAAATTTATGCTTCTGAGGGTAAAGTCCATCTAAACAGAAGATCGGGAAAGTAACAGTAATTGATAGAGGTAATTTTTTTCTTTTTATATCAGCTTAAGTGGTTCATATTTTATAGACTTGATTCGTACATTTTTGAAATGTAAGTTCTTGAGAATGAAAAAAGAGAAGGTAAAGTTAAAATTCACTTAATTTGTCTCATTAGAACTAAAAATTTATCATACAAGCAAAACAATTAAAGATAAATTTGAATATTAGGCGGCTTCCAAAGTAGCCTGGCGAGTTTTAAGGTCAAAAATATGATCTATCGCACGAAGACCTTTTTGATCTTATAATTTATATTAACGTAATATAAATCTTCACTTTCAGGTTTATATTAATGGGACCCATAATGATGACCACTGCTACTGAAACTGAACAGCTGCCACAGCAAAATGCACAGCAAAAATGAACACCGCGATCCAAGCTTATAAATACAGCGAACGCGATCATTTTACCGGTTTACTGAAAGTCTTTGTGAATTGTGGGTAAAAGTATACATGAATTTGAAAGAGTAGAAGTATAAAAATTTTTAGAGGTCAAAATTTCTAATTTTTGATCTTGTTTATATGTTTCTTAGATTTAATATTACCTAAATTATCAACGTCACGTCAAATATATTATTGATGTGCGTGTAAAGAATGGGGTATTGATGATATAACTTTCTTTGAGTACACCTACCTTAGTTTTGGGTTAAAATCTGAATTAGAAGTCAAGATTTAATAGATGCAACTAAATTCCTACAAAATATTTGCACCTTAGTCTGATAGTTCTTATTTGAACCGGTTAATTGAAAGTTATATTAATTCGATCGTGATTCGATCGTGACGATTTTGAAGTTAATTGATGGTGGCGTGGTACGGCATGTGGTGTTGTGGTGTGATGGCGGACTACTCCTCTCAAACGGCTAGAAGATTTTTCTGGTTTTTTTTATTTTACGTTTTTAATATCGAGAAACGCATGGATAATTACCTCATTATTTACAATAGATTAACAAAGATGTATGATGAGTTACGGTTTTATACACGTTAGATGCAATCTAAGGTTCAAATAACTTAATAGGGTTAGTACATAGTAGTTGTCAGAAATGAGAATGTAGAGAATTATGGTTTAATAATACATTATCTCAACATCTCGAATACAGAACCTGCATACCGATTCTCCAAAACTCATATTGATAATTTACTTTCTGAACCATCTGAAGAAAAATAGTTTATTCTGATGATGGCTATAGAATATAAGAAGGTTTATACAAGCTGAAACCATGAGAATAATCTGCCTCAATGCCAGCATTTTGTTTAAATCAAATACTGAATTGTACTATATATATTTGCGTATCAAGATTAATAAAGTACAGTGCCTTCAAATCAGAATAATTTTAATTAAGCTTTTATATAATTTATATTTATAAACTTTTAATAGCGTCTGTCTTTTCTTTCTCTTAATTCAATTGCCTTACGGTAACTTTTAGCAAGTTTTAATTTTACTTTACAATACTCGATCATCATGATATCCTTTTTAATAATTATAAAATCTTTCTTAAAAAAAATATGAGCCAACAACGCTTATTATTTATCAAAATTTCCGGTTCTTATTAAATAAGTTAATGATATCAAATCTTCTGCAAATTCTTTTTTTCAGCGATAGAAATATCGTTAGTCACGTGACATTCTTCGATGCTATGTGTGGCACGAACTTTGTATTTTTTTTTTTTTTTAAGTATATGTAAAAGAGACAAAAATTCATAACGTCACCGTACTAGAGAGGTGAAGAATATATGGTACAAAATTGCAATCACGTAAGATTTAGTAAACTTATGGACTGTACAACTTGATTTAAAGATAAAAGTAAGGATTAGAATTGATTCTGCGAAAATTGAAAAAAAAATTGAATAAACTATCCTATCATCTTTCAACTTATTAATAATCTCAAGAATAGTATCTGCAAACCTAATTATTAGGCATTGAGGAAATTTTAAATATCTAATATCTACATACCACAAATTCACAATTTTTCTACTATGCAGACCTATCTTTCATTAATTCAGGCTTCATATATCAATTTAATTTATTAAAAGATGATAATCATGAAGAAGAGATGGACAAAAAAGTAATTGATTAGATAATACATTTAATATGTGAATGAAAAAAAAGTTCGAGTCTTCTGAATTCTGATAGTTTGAACGTTAAATTCCGTCATTCGCATAATTGGATTAAAACACAATCAAGTTTTATTTTATAAATGAAAAAATTCAAGTGCAATTTGGAACCAGGTTTTTTTTTTAATTGAAAAAACTCCTGTACCATTCATTTTCAATTAAATATAATCATATTCTAGATTTTTTAATCCAATTATTAATTTCTTGGTTGGAAGTGTACAATGAATCTGAGCTATGTATGGGGATCACCATCGTTCGACGGCATCGTAGAGTTGCACATATACATAAACATATATATAAAAGAACTTTATTTCCAGATGATTTTATTCAATTAACTTTTTACTTCATTTCATTTATACGATGATTAAGAAATTTTTAATAATTGTAAATTATGATAAGGTCTATATGATTATTGTGGAAAAATAGACTAGTCGTATAGTGTATATTTTGACTTTTTGTTTCTTTAGATTGTAAATACAAAAATGAGATTTATTAAGAAATATGAAATATTATAAAATAAGAATTTTTATATAATACTTATTTTCAGTAATAAATAAATACTTACTTATGGCTTTAGAATATAATTAAGAAATTATCATCGATCCTGTAACCATTCAGAATTTAAGCCAAATACAATAAAATCCTCAAGCAAAACTTTTTTTTTTCTATTTAAAGTTTTTTTTTTTTTTTTATTTTAAAATTTAAGGTTTTTTTTTCTCTTCTATTTTGTAGATACCGGCCCCGGTTCCTTGCATCAGGAAGTTTTAGATTGGCGTATAATATTTCAATATACTCCATGTATTGCTCTACACCAAAAAATGTCAAACGACGAACGACGAGCTCTTTATTAATAAACGCGTATATTAAGTTATTACATTAATATTGCTAATAACAAATGAATACACTACCATTCTTCTAAATTAACTATTTCATTATCATCAAGAATTCTGATGCCTACGTTAAAAATGGTTCCAAGTAAGTTTCGCAAAGAAACTTACCGTTTCTAAATTCCAATACCATATTCGAAAACCCTGAGATCTATAAGAGAAAAAATCAAAGAAATGTTAAGAACGCTTCTAATAATAAAAAATAAAAAAAAATTAAAAGTTTCGCAACATCTGTTGCGAAACTTACCATACATTTCGGTAACAGTGTCGTTGAACCCGAAATCGACAAAAAAAAGTAATAAGAAACGTTAATCAGCATTTCTATTGCGTTGACCAGTATTTGTAAATGGCGATAAATCTGTTAGAGATAAAATTTAATTAATTAGCTTGAACTTGACGTAACAGGTAAGTCATATATTAATTCATAAATGAGTTCGTGATATTTACCAATAATAAAATTTTTATTTTGTTTGAGCAAGTGGTTTACATATACAAGTTCAATGAGTTTAATCTTATTAGCCGTTGCGATCAAAAGTGACATGATTACTGTATATCGATACCATAAAATAAAAATATTTAAGCAAAATTTGCATGGAATGTTAACCATAACGAGTGAATCAGCATTCTTATTACCTTTTTCTTCTACTTTATATGGCTTCCTTAAATTCCTCATGTAAAAATTCGAATTTTTCTATGCTTCTACCGAAATATTAAAATACAATAATTGGCACTTGGCAATGCATAATTAAATATCGGGGATAATATAGTTATTGAGTATGATATATACCTCCGATGGTGTATACTGTAGTATAGTGTAAAAAAACTATACTGTATAGATAAAAGCTATACTATATAAAATAAAAAACTATACTGTATAGATAAAAAATTATACTGTATGGATAAAAACTATACTGTATAGATATTTGTCAACTATACTATACAACATCGGAGGTATATATCATACTCAATATCGTTTAACCGAATATCGGGTGACCATCATTTGTATGTTAAACAATCTCTTACAGGTGAGAAGGATATTTGGGCAGAAATCATAGAAAAGCGAAGTATCTAAAAGGAATTCGAGTATCTGTTATATATGACTCGTCTCTTTAACGAACGTCCATTATTACAGGTTGAAATTCATTGAAACAATGAATTTTACTGAATTATTTGGTTTATCATAAACACAGTGTATAAAAAAAACTATAATTTTTAACGAAAGAATTCCGCTGATCATCAAAAGTCACTACGCCACAAAAAAAAATTAAAAATCGATTCTGGTAAAATAAAAAAAAAAAAATTTGAGATATGACCATTGCTTTCAAAAAAAAAAAAAAAACTTTTTCTTTCATAAAATGAAAATATTAAAAAAGTAAAATATTTTTTTCTTTTGAGAAATAATTTATCTAAATTTGATTTTGTATTGATTAATTATTTTCTTTGATAAGATTGATAATGAGAGACTTTATACTTCATTTGGGTTGATTTGAATTTTTAATTTTTTTATTATCTATATAAAAAGATCATTTCAAATGATCATTTCTGAAACGCAAATATTCCTGAAATGTAAATATTTTCAATATTTTTATATTAATAAAATTGTCATTTAGAACCTGCTAGAATCATCAAATGATGAGATTTTTTGATAGTTCACTTTTTTGTTTATATTTAAAAAAAAATAATTTAGTCATTTTTTTAGTAAAATCAAAAAAAAAATTTCTTGGCATGTTTCACACGACTTAAAAATTTAAAATTCTTTACAATAACGACACAAAAATAGTTACTTTGATCCCTATTAATTGTTCCTTTTACAGAATTTAATTACCCAAATAAGTTGCATTCAATGCGCCTTCGATGGTCATCTGTTCTTCTTGTGTTCCATTTGAAATTCTATTTAGTAACCTAGAATGAACTAATGGAACCTCTTTACCATTCTTCGTTCAAAAACGAAAAAGGAAATCAGAATTTAATTTACACGTGACTTCCTGGCCGGAATTATGCATTAATGCATTATAAAGTGATGGATGATTAACGCGTGTGACGGTGATGATCGCATCATGGGTTCAGGATTATATAAAAAAAAATTGATCTTTTACTATAAAAAAATCGTTATCTTGCAATGTTTACGTGAGAAAATGTTTCATGATAATCTATTTATGAGATAATATTTTTGGGGGAGAACCGGGGAGATTGTACATTGCGTCGCAAGGATTGTGACATATATCTATTGAATTGTGATCATAAATTATAATGATTACATTATTATATATTTAATATTATTTTATATAAAATATATTTATGCGCGCAAAAAATATTTTAATTGATACATCCTCATTTTTCTTTCTTTCATTTCGCATATAAATAAATTACTAATTTTGGACTAGCACAAACTTATATTTTAATAGATTCTTATACATGTGAAATAGAATTCATATGAGAGTAAAAATTTCTAAAAATATTTTGATCATTTATCAATTTTAATGAGTCCATTTAAAGTATAATTAATAAGTATAATTAATGAATTGATAACAAAGTGTTTTTTTTTTTTGTGTAAATTAGATACAGTAGATATTTCATCGATAAGACTTGTTTCATTTTATTATAAATAGACAAAGAATAAACTTTCGACTTCCTTCAGTTCCCTAATTACAAATTCTTCCATTACTAACACTTGAATTAAAATCTGAATACGGACTGGTTGAACCTTGGAGGTCTACCGTTCAAGGCCGTGGGATGTCAAACAATAATAATTCGTAAATCGAGATCGGATTCGCTCGATACCTCCGATATTCGACAAAAACGATAACTACGGCTGGACCGGTTACGGATTATGGAAAGATTTCCTACGGCTCTTCGATTCTCAACAATCGTCCCTTCCTTTTTTTTCAAGGGCATTTAACAAAGTTATAAGGGCTTTTATGAGGGCGTTATGAGTGTTTTTAAAAAAAGTGATAAGGGCTTTTAAAAAAACGAATAAGCATTATTCTTAATTCACAATTATTTTTATGGGTACTTTTGAAGGACCCTTTCACCTGTACATATTTCTCTCAATACATAAGGAATTTTTTATTTTAAGAAATAAATTTTTTAAGATGTTTTATTTTTATTTATAAAAATAATATATACAAATGTATACTTTTGTTCTTTGCTTTAAACTTTGATGTGAAAGTTGCTAATCTTCAATTTCAGAATGTTCTGACCCTGCTATATTGAGTGAGTACTGAATAGCATATTGGGCAATGTAAAATAAAAAAAAAATGTTGTTTCGCTTTAATTTCTATATTTTCACGACCTAAATCACGAACATGATTGGCAAAACCTACGGAATTTTAAAAGATATGTCGGACAAAATTTTTTACAGATGCACGTGTTTAAATATTAACGTATGATTTGGAACGATGATCTTTGCACCCGCTAAAAATACTTACGAATCCTATACCGCCGATATTAATTTAGCGTATAAATATCGTAAGTACGTAACTAAGCCAAATTTAACGTACTTGGTTGGAAATAATAGAAATACAGTATAAGTGTTTCAATTATCACTCCTCAACGAAATTTTTGAATCCTAATATTTTACGTTATTTTATACATTAAACGAACTTATGTTATTATGAAATTTCATTACATAATAAGCTTTAATTTTCTCTCAATTTCATAAATCTTATGGATTTTTGAGAAATAGATTTCAAGGCTTTTGAATTTTTTTTGTAGTAAATTGAGACGCTAATTACTTTTAAGTTTTATCCTTTAAATGGTCAAATGGCCACTATCAATAATTGTTAATCCGTATTTGGTTTAAACACGTTATTTCTGCGTGTGTTTATACTATTTTGTCCTTTAGACTTTTAAAGGTTAGAGTAAAATACAAAACCGGTTTGAATTAAGATTTCTTATGTTGGCAATGGATTAACCATTTAGCTTTTTAATCCAAAGTTTGTTAATCAAAAATATTTGATCCGAAACAACTCAGTTTTACTCGTGACAAGAAAGTATTCTATGGAAGCAAGTTAATTGGTAAGGAATCATAATATTAATAAATAGAAACTTATTTATTATATTTCCTATTTTTTTTTACACCAAAAAAATTTTTTTTTCTTTTTTGGATTTTGAAATTAGATAAAGAATTAAAAGATGATGCTGAATTTCGTCTTTGGTTAGAAGGCATTCATAATCGAGATCATCAACAAACGTCTAAGAATATTATGATTTTATTGTTGTTGGAGCTGGAACTGCAGGATGCGTATTAACGAGGGAATTGAATTATAATATTTCAATTTTTAATATTCTGGTATTAGAAGCTGATCTACCAAATACACAAGTTAACGATATAGTGCGTTCACCATGTGCCTTCCTGAGGTATGTTTCGATGTATTGATATTATGAGGTTGATTGCGTTACATTGATGATTTATTATAATAGGTTTTTCGAACAAGTGAAACAGATTGGGAATATTCTACAGTAGGTCAAAATATGCCCAGTATTATTGATCTATTAAAATAATGTCCACGTGAAAAGGTTATTGGAGTAGCAGCACTGTGAAATGTGAATGCAATGTTTTATAAGTACTTCAAATTTGAAGCTGCTTTTTTTTTTGCTGATTAAAGTAACGAAAATTTCAGTTTTATGTTCATGATCTAAATCTATATATATATATATATATGTTACGACTTCTTTAGATGAGGTCAAAAAGTTGATTACGATCTTTGGGCTGAATACAAAATTTGGGATTATAATCATTGTCTTGAGGGTTAGTATCAAATACATTTTATTTTTTCTTTTTGTTTACGAAAATTTTGTTATTTTTTTTTTAAACCATACATATATCTAATAATAGCTTTTAAAGCAGTTGAAAATATTGCGCATAAAAGTTCTGATGAAGAATTTAAAATTATCATGGGTTCAATACATACAAGATAATTCAAGTGATAGCTTTGATATTATAAGAAATGTTTTCAAAGTCGTAAAAAATCTTGGAATTCTATCTTCATAATAACGATTTCAGTGGCGTTAGACAAAATGAAATGGAGTATGAGAATATCTGGTAATAAAACGTTAAGTTATCTTAATTTAATATATAATATACGATGAAAGATGGAAAAGCGCTTTTCGTTGGCTGATGGTTATCCGAGACTTATCTCCCTTCGAAATCATTCTCCTTGTGGATTTGCGTGATGATGTTGCAAAATACGTGGCAGTTAATGTTAAATTATTGGATATTATTGGGATGAAGATAAAAATGTAAAAGTATATTATGACGGCAGAGTCCATGAATCTTTTATTGCTCCAACGGTACAATAATTAAAAAAAAATTAGAATAAGATTTGTAATAAAACAACGAGCTAAAGATGATATTTGATACATTTAACAAGATTTTAATGTTCTCTGGAATCAAACCAAAATAATTTGAAAGAAAGAATATCAAAAGTTTGTGGATCCTATTAGTGGCGGTATTGTTTTGTTACAGAAAAAGGATTATATATACATATTACATTTTTTTTTTTGTGGAAATTATATTTTTTCTTCAGTCACCATAAACTTATAATTGACCTTTTTCAGAATTCAGTTGTTGAAGATTATATGGTCCGTTGCCCTAGTATCTGGTGATTATCACCATCATCATCATTTAGGTGATAGGGAGTCATCTTCGCAGTATTCATGGAATAATTACCAGGTATGGTTTCTACCTCTCATTGCCCAACTCCATTGCACATTATATGAACATTGTGTATGACATATAACGGAGCATATTTATTCTTAGATTTGATTTTGGAATGTAGAAATGTGAGTAGAAAGAAAGTCGTAAAATGTCACTTTAAATACCCTGATGTGTCATCATGGGGTCGTTACCACCCTGGTAGGGATCATATTCACTGTGTCACAGTTTCCTCATCATCGCTCTCATCATCTTGATGGTCAACTGGTCATCATCCGGAAAGTGGAGGTGGAGGTTTGCTTCTTTATCAAATAAATCATTTTCCCTTCCTCTTCTGAAATTGTTTTTCCTGTCTCGATGGGATTTAACCATTGTTCATAATTATTAACATTAATGGAAGTTGATTTAAAAAAAATTAACATCGATATTCAGAAATGCACCAATTATAGTTAGCAACTTTAAGGAAGCTGCATTAAACAATAACGTAAATAAAAATTTCCATTTAGTATATTAAAAGCTAATGAAAAAAAAATTGTAACTTCATTTACCAGATCCTCATCTAAATCTTGACTTCATTCATTTACAAATTATGAGATTTAAAATCTGAGCATTCATTTCTTGGATTATAGCTTCATACCTTAAAATTTGGTTTCTCTATAAATCATGTAGATAAATTTTAATAAAGTATATATAATTCATTTATTAGAATCATTAGTCTTAAGAAAAACAGACGAATTTAAAGGAAATTTAAATAAATCATATTACCTGGCTTTTCTCCAAGTTATATTTTAAATGTTATATAATATTTTCATCCATTTCGCGTATTACGTCCTTTCTTATCCGATAATCTAAAAGCTATTTGATCCTAAAAATATCCAACTTAGCCTCTTTTATGGCCTCTTTTCAAACTCTTCCCATTCTGATGACATTTGTTAGAAAGGGTTGATTATTAGCGATACACAAACCTTTTATTTAAGATAAAAGTAAGATGCATAGTTGATTCCTGATCACAGAATCAACAGTCCTTTTATCAACTAAAACCAGCAATCAAAACATGGTAATTCTCCTAGTTAAGTAAACCCAAATAAGAGTTACCCACCCTTTGCAAAATAAAAAACGCACTTTATCCATCAAACTTACTATCTAATTTTTGGGACTCTGCTAAAAATCGATGAGCCCAACCTCAGTCAAAATCCTTCCATGGGATCTGGATGTCATCAACTGATTCAACAATGATGTCGTGATTTTGGAACAGGAAACCATGATAAGACTCTTTTAATTAATCTCTGATAACTAAAAATTACTATTAATAGATCACGCGATTGTGATTAATTTGACTTGTGAAAATCGGATCAGAACAAAGCTGTTACTGTATTACCTTTTAAGTAACAGAATACATCAGTCAGTAAATAAAAAAAAAAATCGGCGTAAGCTATTGATCATAACAATGGTTCTTAAAAATTTTGGTCTCATGAATTTGAAACATCTAAGTATCACTTTTTATTACTAATTTGCGCAGCGTGTTAAATTCTTGCCAAAATGGCATAATGCTTTTTAAAGTTATAGACGCAATTAAACTATTGTTCTATCAAGGAGTATCTTATTAGTAATTGTTTAATCATTTTTGTATGACAATAAAATTTAGTATTAATAATCTTTTTTAAACGATTGGATGTTTACTTCGAACTATACCTAAAACAGTTCTCAATTACAATTGCAGAAATATTCGAAAAAAAGAAAATCTTTAATAAAATCCTAATTGTTTGATATAACTAACAGGTATAAAAATAAATTATTATTTCCATAATAATTCTTTGAACTTTTATTAAAAAGCAAGATGAAATAGGTCTTAAAGTGATAAGAGCTACTATATAATCCACGATGATGATTCCAAAATTCTCCATGTTCTTTGTATTCGTCCAAAGAATTCCCAATCCAGTCAATATCATACAAATGTATCAATCATTTGAGAAGGTAGAAGAAGATATACTAGTTGATGTATCATAACCACTACTCGTGGATTCACTAGAAATAGATTCATCACTTTCATCATCTTTCTTATCATTAATACATAAAAATGTCTGTTCTTAATTATTTAAATGATAATATTTATTTTTTAATTTGGTATAAAAAATATCTTGTAGTACTTGTAAATTATTAATATAGTATATTCAATATCCAAAGAAGGAGAATATAATGTTCGAGCGTAAGATTCGGTGATTTTTAGATGATATCTCTTTAGATAATTGAATACGAGCCAATTTATAACAACGATCAAATTTAAAATCATTCATTAGGATATATTGAATATATTAGATTTCGTTAAGAATTATCCTATTACTTACGATTATTGTAATCGCGTGATCTTTTGATTTTATTTTCGTTTTCACCCTATGCACTATTCATTCTTAAAGAATGTTTTGTTTACTCGTCTTTAATAACGACGTAATACATTATTTCCATTAATATAATAAAGGACGTTATAATAATATAATTAATAATTACGTCTAAAATTTGTGCTTATGAATAATATTGTAAACAATGACTTTATAAATAGATTTAATAATTAGTGTACAGTCAAAAAACGATGACAAATACAAAAAAAGTGAGAAATGTTCCAATATGAGCATCCATACGACTCCCCTCTTTAAAGATTAACCGCAAATAAACCAACAAATGACAACGTCTTTATTGTGAACACTAATAAATGATTAACTATTGAAGAGTTAAATTATTTTCGGACTTCAAGTAAACCGACAAACCAGACAATATATTTTTAAACGTATGTTAAATACACTAGTTGTCTCCTCCACGAAATTTTATACGGAGGCGTTTATAACGTTCGATAATTGGTTCAATTATATTTTCCATGAACTTATCTTTAAGGTATACTGCAATGTCGTACAAATTTTCCCAGAATGACCTTCCTGGTTGTCTTTGTGGAGGCAGATTCACTATTGGTTAAATTATATTCAAGATATTCAAGATAAGAACGTCAAATATTATTCTTATAGTAAAGCTAACCTTTTTCTTAACTCACCTGATGTCCAGGAATTCATTGCAAGTGTGCGAAGTGATTGGTATTCACTATCACTTATTAATCTTTCATCAAAACATCTTTTAAGTTCAGCGAGATTTTGATAAAGGTCGCCCATTCTGTTTCTATACGTTTAGTTACAATAATCTGTAATTTATTTATAGGAAAATACATTTTTTTATGGCGTAAAATCATATTTGATGTAATCATGACGTAAATCATTATTTTGTAAATGGAAAGGTTTGTTTGTAATCGCTGCTAAAAGTGGTTGGTTAACTTTCTAAAAAAGGAAATCACTTGGTTAACGTTATTGTTAACGTACGTTTCGTTTGTTCATCCAGACAGTCAGGTTAACGATCCGCTCGCGTAAAAGAGCAAGTAGTAAAGTGATACGACTCATTTTTTTTAAAATCATCTATTGATACTTGTATTTATAGTAAAAGTAATATATTTAGAATTTTTTTGAGTTTGATTTGAATTTTCGTGTCCTTAAATTTAGATTTAGCTAAATTTTCCTTAATTGGCGATATCTACTACCGCAGTTGCAAGTACTTGCATATTTTCTTGTGATACTGATACTCCTGAAATAATCGATTAAATAATTGCCATTACCGTAATTTACGATCAGTCTGAGTATTTGTGAATTTTAAATTCAGTATAGTATGAATTTAAATTGTTTTACATGAACAAGTTACGTGACGCATGTTTCGTATTTTAATTAATAGATAACTAAGTTCGTTTGGTAGTTTAAGTAGTTTAAAAGTTAAGAATTGTAAAGTGAGGGTTATATATTTTAAAAATTTATTTTAGTTTAAATTCTGGAGTATGATCTTATGTAGATGGTTTCGTAACATACCTCATACCTGCTGTAAATCTCGAAGTAATACAAAATACTTTTTAAAATTGTTTTGACCAGATGATTTAACAAATTAAATCCTGTCAATATAATTGACTGAAATAATCAATTTTTTAAAAATAAGAAAACTATACCGTAACTAAATACAGAATAACTCGAAAATGAAGTTTCTGTTTGAAATTCTATTAGAGTATTTTTGTCCGGATTAAAATACATATAAATTTTAGTAATATAATATTTAATTATTTGATAATCAATTGCAAGCTAAGGTTTATAGTATATCCCAAGGGTGGCAGTAGTACAACCCAAGCATCACTTCGAATAATTATTAAATGATTCCTTTAGAATATATTTATTATTATTATATTATTTTATTATATTTATATATTTACTATTATATTCGGTTGAATAGAACAAGCTTTCTAATCGGAAATCGGAACCTCAAATTGTGATTTTGTTCAGTTAACAATTTCCTATTATAATTATACGCGACGCGTAACAGTCGTAGACTCATGATCATACGAACAATATTAATATAATTATGAGTCATCTTTTATGGAAAAATTTTTTATACTCTATAAATTTATAAAGTATAAAAACTATAAAACCCTCTATCCTCCTTCACTCTTCTCTCTCTCACCTTTTTCCACTCTTATTGTCTAGGTCTTGGACAGAATTTCGATATAAATATATGTATAAGGTAAACTTACGAAATTCTGTTTTTCTTTTTTTTTGGTTTTTATTTTATTTAGCGAAACGCTTACTAACGTTTCAGTTTTCTCTTTTGTAGGTTCCGGACATTTCATTTTGTCATCTCTCCCCCTTCCTCTAGCTCATAGTCGATTTTTATAACTTTCCTTTTCACCGTCTGTCTATGGAAATATTTAAGTAGACTTCTAGGTATTTTGTTAGGACCATATTAATTTTTTTTTTCATTGCAACACATTTTCTTTATTAAAATTAGTACGAGTACATATATAATATTTAGAAATACTTAGAGACGCCAACCAAATAGTTGTGCAACTCTATAGCAAAATAACCTATCTAAATACATTACCAAGAGTACACACTAAGATATGCAGTTGCACGAACAAGCAAATAAAAAAACTCTCTCACAATAACTATAACAAAAATTGAACCTAACGCGAAGAAATCCCCCAAAAAAATTAAAATCAGCTCACAACTACCTAGATCTTGTTCTTTGCTCAACGTGTACAAAGCCTCTGTCCTAATATGTTGCCATTCCATATCATTGGAAGTTGTTGTAAAGATCTCTTCCAGTTCCGTCGCTTTTACCTCTGCTATACCTTCGGATTCCTCGCTAGGCACTTGGTATCGCACGTACTCTATCTTTTTTGCCACACGATAATCCTTTATAACTCCACGACTTCTTCTGGCGCAATATTATCTTGTTTTGGAGGTGTTTTAGTCGAAGCTTCAGCCTTAACTACTCCCAGTTCTTCGTCAACCGAATCCAAATCCGAGTCCGAATCCTCTCCTAATCTCCAATTAATAATTATATCCACTATCACCTCTTCAGTTAAAGGTTTAGTTTTTTTGTATTTCTTGACCGCCATATTTGCTAACTCCATGTATATTCTATCAGGAGGTGTCAGTGGCGTAGAATGTTTACCGATTGGCCAATTGATGTTTGCGTATCAGGCGTTTCGTCTTCTCCCTTTCTATCTTCTTCGAAGCCCTACCGTTTCTGTATATCATTTTGAAATTCTGCACCTTCCATATCAGATCTGCACTACCTTCTTTCAGTAAAGTACCCACCACCATCTCCATCATTTGTTGCTCAGTAAAATACGCTATCACCTTCCGGTTTTCCGTTATTTTAATGATTTTGATGAAAGCTGTGTGTTTCATATTAACTTTGTTTTCGTTAAACGTCTGGAAAGTAGTTTTTTGGGTATTTCGGTGGAGTAGCATGATGCTATGCGTTGGGTGGGAGCATAGTGTGCTTACTTTGTAAGCCTGTGAGTACCAGCTTTTGCTGTAGTCTCACAGTAGGGCTAGTTGGGAACTTGGGACGGTATAATACTATGCGAGGGTTGGAGCATAGATGCTTACTTTTAGTAAGCTCGCGGGTACCAGTTTTTGCTGTATTCCTGCGATAGGACCGAAGGTAAGTGCACTTTTTGTTATTTTTTGTTTTTTTTTATTTTATTATGATATTTTTATTTCTTCATTATTTTTAGCTTTGGGTATTTCTTTTGGAGCAGCATGACACTATGCATGGGTGGGAGCATAGCGTGCTTACTTTGTAAGCCTGTGGGTACCAGCTTTTGCTGTAGTCTCACAGTAGGGCTGGTTGGGAACTTGGAGCGGTATAGTACTATGCGAGGGTTGGAGCATAGACGCTTACTTTTAGTAAGCTCGTGGGTACCAGTTTTTGCTGCAGTCCTGCGATAGGACCGAAGGTAAGTGCACTTATTGTTATTTTTCAGTTTTTTTTATTTTTTTATGATTTTTTTTATTTCTTCATTATTTTTAGCTGGGTATATCTATTGGAGCAGCATGATGCTATGCGTTGGGTGGGAGCATAGCGTGCTTACTTTGTAAGCCTGTGAGTACCAGCTTTTGCTGTAGTCTCACAGTAGGGCTGGTTGGTTGTGGTACGGCATGGTGCTATGCGTAATTTTCATGGGAGGAGCATAGTGCGCTTCTTTGGAAGTCCCTTGTGGCAGGGCCGTAGTACTATAAAGTGCAAGATTTTTAAAAAATGTGGATCTCAATTTTTTTGCTACAGTATTTATTTATATTCGTAGAGCAGACAAATTTGATGATGTCATGAATAATATAGAAGATTCTTATTATAATATTACCATATGTAATAATCAGGTGCGAATTGTTACTTTAAGAATTTTGCATCTTTATAAATTTATAGCACAGAATTTTATCAATAATAAAATAATTTTTTATTAAATAATTATAAATTATGTACAATCGTTCAGATGTTAAACAGAAATCAATAATTATTATATTCATATATTAAATTAGAACAAAATAGCTCTCCCATTAGAAAATTTCTTTTATTCACATCCAACCCGCTAAAAATTAAAAAAACTTGCCCGTTTGGGAAGAACCCGGTTGGGAAAGAAAAACTGATTATTAAAAAATTCAATAATCATTTTTTTTTACTGCTTTAGAAATTATAAATTTAGAATTTTCAAAGTTGCAATTAAAAAAAAGTGATTATTTCTCAACAAACTAGTGTCCATTTTATAACGAGATCTGAAAAATTTGAAATTATGGGATGTCAAAACAAATGAATCAAAAGTTTAGAAATTAGTTCAGACAAAACACGTTATTGTGGTTATTGTGAGTTGACTATCATGATTATCCTGGTTATTTTTTCCAACTTAGGAATACATTGACTTGCGTCACGAAAAATCCCACTCTATGCTATCGATTTGAGAACAAATTATCATTAATGAGCCAAATGCTTTCGAATTGTACGGTACGCCATACAAATGATCTCTATACGTAATAATTTTTTTTTATTTTTCGACTAAATTCTTACATCACGTGACTGAGCGAAGATATAACGGAATTTTAATAAATTGGAATTGGAACTGGATTTTTTTATCAAAACTTTTTCTGGAATCCAAATCATATATATTAAAGTAGTTTTGACATAATGGAATACGAAACAAACAGCAAAAATCGATCATAATAAAAATACGCTAAATAATTTAGATACACCAATATACAACGTATATTCGTTTTTGATATAGTTATTTTTTTTGTTACACATATTATATGGAATTTCGAGTTCCGATATCATATCAAAAATTTTCATCATATCGGATATTACAATTATAATAATCAAAATTTTAGGATAATCAAAAAAATTCTATGTTCTATGTTAAATTCAATATGTAACAGTTTATATTAAAAAAAAAAAATCCATCAATGTATGTAGAGTATTTTAATCATGACAAATTTTGACGCTGCCTCAAAATAAAGTTCTGAACATCTGAACAAGTAACAGTTTTTTATTTAGCGTCTTAAAAAGATTCTTAGTTTAATGCTATCATACGTAATAATCAATCGCGAATTTGCACTTTAAAAGTTTTGTATGCATTTTTATGAATTTTTAGAACAAAATTTTATTCAATAATAAAATAATTTTTTATTAAATAAATTATAAATTATATACAATCGTTCTAATGTTAAACAGAAATCGATAATTTATTTATATTCATATATTTAAGTAATTAAATTAGAAAATTTTATTTTTTTTATATTTCTTCCATTTAGAAATTTCTCATTTCCACACCCAACCCGCTAAAAATTGAAAAAGAAAAAATCGATTATTTCTCAACTAACTAATGTTCCATTTATTAAGAAATTTTGAAATTTTGAAATTATGGGATGTCAAAACATTATGGATGTCAAAACAAAAGGAAGACTCGTAAGTTTTAGTTCATAGTCACGTTATTGTGGTTATTGTCTATCACGACTATCATGGTTATTGTTACTAACTTATGGAATACAGAGACGTGTATCACAAAAAAAAAATCACTAATGAAAAGTGTTGAATAACTAATTGCAAAAAAAGTAATAAATTAAAAATGCAAATCAAAGTTGGTTTGAAATTTTTTAGCTTTCGAAGAAATAATGACAATAATCAACTTTTAAATTTTATGGCTAAATCAAACGCTATGGCAATAATTTTAAATTATCATTCATGAATTAAATTTTGGATGTATTTATTTCCCTTTACATGATAATAGTTATTTTTATTTTTTGATTTTCGTACTTTAACACAGTCATTCATTATATATCTCAGCGAAGATGTTTATATTCATCGGTTATTAATATACAAACTAGTATCGTACACTTTATGATTTTTTATAATAAGTATTTGTTAAAGGATTCAAAGCACAACAGTTACCAATTTCAAACTATATAAATTAAAGTATTTCTACGTATAATTCGCTTATAGGACTGCTGATAACCTATAGCACTCTAAAAATTTTGTCAATTACTATCGTATCTTTATAAATTTATAGCACAAAATTTTATTTAATAAATATTTTTTTTTTTTATAAATTATATACGTAATAATCGCATCTTTATAAATTTATAGTACAGAATTTTATTCAATATAATAATTAATAAAATAATTTTTTATTAAATAAATTATAAATTATGTACAATCGTTCAGTTGTTAAACAGAAATCGATAATTATTATATTCATATATTAAATTAGAATAAAATAGCTCTTCCATTTGAAAATTTCTTATATTCACACCCAACCCGCTAAAAATTAAAAAAACTTGCCCGTTTGGGAAGAACCCGGTTGGGAAGAAAAACTGATTATTAAAATTTAATAACCGTTTTTTTTTTATTTAATATTATTTATTTTTTAAAAAAATGAAAGTTAATTTCATTATAAAGTATTAAAAAATTTTATTAGAAAAAAAATTGATTATTTCTCAACAAACTAATATCCCATTTATAACGAAATCTGGAAATTTTGAAATTATGGGATGTGAATGATTACTTTGTCAAAAGGTTAGAATTTAGTTCATCGCTGATCAGACGAAATACGTTATTGTGGTTATTGTGTCTATCATGATTATCGTGGTTATTGTTTCTAACCTAGGATTCTAGGAATACATTGACTTGCGTCACAAAAATAAAAGGTTGCGTTTCTATTTTGATTTCTACTCTATATTATGTTCCCGTATTTTTTAACTTTGTGAGTCAACCTTCTTTAGACTGCCTTTTGGTGACTAGTTAGAATTTTAGATTAGATAATTTTGCATGAGCCAAATAATATACATTTACAATAGCCTCTCAGTTTTCCTTTCTTTATATATCCTTGTTTGTTTAATGACTTTAATCAAATAATAAAAACTAAATGCAACGATTAATTCTATTCTTAGTAGTACGTAACAATAATTATCATAAATTAAAAAAATATCGGGATGTGTTCTATGTGAGAACTTAAATTACATGAACGAGAATTTTTTTGTAGGATAGTTATGTAAATGATTTATCTATCAGGTGCCATTTGACCCGTATATATTGTATACAAGGGAGCCTGACGTACAGAGAGTGCCAAGAATGATTAATTTGTGTTTGCAACACTATTCCCAAGATTCTAAAATTATAACAATTAAAATTCTAACTTCAAATTTTCATATAAGTACAATAGGAATGATTGAATTCTTATTTGTTTATATCAATCTACAAATATTAACCAGTTCAATTCTCAAAATCCTTGAATCCAAAGATTAGAATTGGGTTGGCCGGTCACTGATCACAAAATTTTCTAATCATAACGTTTGTTTTTGCTTATTACTAGGGAACGGTAACCGTTGGGAGTCCGGAGCGAAAAGCGAAATTATTAACCTTAATTAAACTTAATTAAACACAGGTAATTCGAAAAAAAAAATATCAAATAAACAATTTTTGTTCTATTTTTATCACATGTAACCGAAAGAACCAATACGAATGGATGGCCATCGACTCACACAGTGAGCGGGCGGACAACGGGACATTTGTGAAACCGACACGAATAGTATATAGTCCTTCGCTTCGCTCAATTGCGATCAAAAAATTCTACTTTTTTGTTAAGTCGGTAAAATCGGGTCACTGATCAAGTTGCACAATTTCATCATCCAATAATTATCAACCCAAAGCCTGATCAAAAATCCGATCAATCAGAATTGAACAGGCATATTAATTATTAAATATTCGTCATTACAAATTATAAAATCTAGCACATCTGTTCTATCATTGACAACGACCTCATATTTATCGTATATTAAGGATCCGTTCTACTCGTATGCTTTGGTTAAATCAGGAACAGTCTATATATGTACATGTATATGTCTTTTTATAGTTCATAACGTAATTACCTCTATTACTAATAATTTTTTTTTTAATGTAATCCTTTCTATGGGACTCTATAAATGTACTAACCATACTAGTTCTTTGTGTTTATTCATAAATAACAATATACAAATAAAAATTGCCTATTAATCTATATTTTTTTAAATTTTTGCATACATACATTACTCATCTAATTTCTATCCTACTTAAGGTCATAATTCTGATCTATTATTTCTTGCCTGTATAAACTTGAATTCCAATTCATATCAACCTTTTTTATATGTTCCTCTACTCAGCACCTTAAGATATCACCAACGACAATCGAAACAGCCTAAGAAGGATAAATTGTTTATAAAAAAGTTAATATAAAGTAAATCTTCGCTAACGAAACACCAATTTCTTGATATTCGAAGTAACTTGAATTCAGATATTATATATACTGTATAATTTACATGATTGTATAGTTATGCAGTAACTTACCCACAAAAATCATTATATGTTATTAATTCTTTATCCCATCTAATTCTTTTTTTAGAGTTTAGATAGGTTTTGTCGATTGGTTTATTGATAAATGAATGAATGACAAAGGCAGTTTTAAAAAAACCATCGTTAATATAGTAAATGAATGATGGTACTGTAAAGAGATAAGAGAAAAAACCTTATTAAACATTTAAAGTTTAAAGACAGTAAGACGGCTGTAATTCATTATTAAATTTGTTGAAGTGGTGATCTCTATCAACACCAGGACTGATAAATGGTAATCCTTAGTGTACTCTTCATATCATCATCTCAGTTTAAGAAATCAACTTCTTTAAGCTGATTTTCTTCATCATCACAATAATCATAATCATTGTCATCATCACCATCACCATCATCATATAACTTTCTTCGTCACATTATTTTTATAATTATTACATAACCCACATGATTATCAAACGCTGTCAATAATGAATTTCACATCTAACCAAGGGTCAATTGAGCCAATTATCGTACATATCATTACGCCAATGCGCATCTACTAATCATTCATCTATTCATCTTTATTGCAAATTTTCCTTTAACAGAATTATGGAAGGAATTATGTTGAGCATAAAATCAAATTAAATTCATTAAGAACAATAATAATTCTAAAAATTAATCTTTCCTCTCCCTTTCACTCCCAATAAATAAAAGTTTGATTAAATCTATAAAGTCTATAGCATTAAAGTTGTAGTTTTAATTAATATATCTCGTAAATAAGATTTCTTTAGAGAAATTGAAAGATTAATTTAAGAGAATTAGGGTAGAAGGAAAATAGCATAATGGTAAGAGGATTTAGATATCATCAAAACTTCACGCACCCTCATAGACGTTGAAGATATATTCAATCGCAACTGGTAAATCTCCAAGGCACTGATCAAGTAGGCTACACTTTAATATCAATCAATGTAATTTTAGGATTCAAATTTTTTTTTTTTTTAATACTTTAAACACGAATGCAAAAGAAAATAAATTTTCTTAACTTACATAAACTCCCACAATTGCGTAATGAAATGTTGGACTGATACGGTCACATTTTCAAAATAATAAATTATCACTCGTCATTCCCAAGCAAAAAATTGTAAACGTCCGAAGTTCAAGTAAAAATTCATTAAATGAATTGAGAGCCATAAAGTCGTTAATGTTATCACACATTTGACGTCCAAATTTACATTATCCCTCCATGGTGAACATCACCAAATGAAGTGTATCAAGGAGAAATATGCATTAAAATTGAATTATTCACTTTCCAATTATTTTTTACGAGTAAATTGCGAGTATTCCAATATTATAACTATGATAAGTATATTGATTTAAAGTATGCCTGTAAAATGGTGCTACTAAAAGTAAAATTTCTGCGACCTGAAAATATATAGTTAAAAAAAAAGTAAGTTTGAATAATTAATTAAATACAATATTCCGACATTCATATTCCCTTGTACTTAACTCAACAAATAGTTTCCTGTTTTTGCGTCATTTAATCTTTTTAAATGACGATAAACGTAACGCGTTTTATGAATTATTGCAGTGGAAGAACTTTTAGAAAATGAATGATAATTATAAATAAGTCACATGGAATTCTGTTTGAGGGGTAGTCCTATAGCCCTTGTACCACCATATTCATCTCTGATGAGTTTACCTTATTAGATAGATCTCACTGATTAAACTTTTTTTTTAATTGTATTTTCAAAGTTGAAATTTCAAAAAAAATTTATTGATTAACTCATATAACATTTTTCTTTTTCCGAAATACAAATTCCTATGGTTACATGAAATTATATTTCGTGTATTGAAATTAAGCTCAAATTGGAAAGAAAATAATGAAATAAGCAAACGGAAAAAAAAGCGTATAATTTTTCCGTTGGCTTACTTAGATAACGTATATTGTATTATTTCCATAATATGATAATAAGTTTCTAGGCGCCTTGCCCACTCCTCATCCCGGAGATGGCGCCCGAGAAAGTTCCGTTTTTTAATCTTTTGAAATTTTTGAATAAATAGAATGTTCGAATCTTTGTGGATTAAGATAGATTCATTCATTTGATTTATTTGATTTATTTCTGTAACAACAAATTCTTCGATGAATTAATAATTTATTGTAGCACAAAGTATTAATAATATACGCCATCATATATATACATTCTGGAGTACAAGCTTGAAAATAGAACTTGTCGCTTTGAAGAACTACCAAAAATACATATGTCCCGATAACATTAACTTTGTTTAGTTCCTTTTCAAACCCTCTATCTATATTAAACATTTTAACTTAGATTAGTCCGCGACCTTCGCTAATTTCTTTACCAAATCAAAAACTCGTCGAATGGTCAAAACTCTTAATGATTGGATGGAAAAAAAATCACGATAGTGGCTTTACTATCCAAGCTAATCGTTTATTCTCACAGAAAATTATTTATCATAAGTTAACCTTCTCATATTTTTTCCTTTCCTATAATTACAAGATAAGAAAATTATCGCTGTTGAATAATGATTTTAATGAATTATTGACGAAACAACTTACGTTTATTAATTGAACCTTTTAATTTTAATCCTTCATAATAAATGATTAATACTTTTTAGTAATCGTATTTTTTTTTTTTTTTTTTTAAAAACAAAGGACAATATTTATTATAAAAGAAAAATATACAAAATTGAACTAATCTAGTTTAAATACAAGATCGAATAAAAACTAATAAAAAATGGTGACTTAAGAA
>QZLH01000457.1:69517-80983 GCA_003833135.1 Oehlia diaphana | reverse complement strand
AGAAAATAAAGATAAGTTAAAGATAATATTTAATAAATTTAAAAGGAGAAGAAATGATGATAAGAGATTCGAAGAACCTTCAAAGGAATATGAATAGTTATTCAGAAAACAAGTAGTAGAAGAAATCAATAAGAGAATAGTCACATTCACAGACGAAGATATAATAATATTAGATAAATCACCATACTGTGAATATTTTTATCAGAAAACTAAAAGTTTTGATAGAGGATATATTAGTCCTTATGGAAACCATAAAATGGAAAAAGAAATATTCAAATATAAAGATATAATAGATAATGCGATAGTAATATTTTTAGAAAATAAAGAATGTTGGAATAATTATATAGGAAGGGAAATAAAAAAGAAGAATGAAGGACATAAATCTTTATATAATACATTGAATGAAGAAAAATATATGGATATGGTTAAAATGTTCAAAGAAAATCAGTATATTTATGAGAATAAAGAGAAATATAGAAACATAAAAATTAAAAACGATAACAAAAGTTGGAAAAAAGTATATAAAGAGATTAAAAATTACTTGGAATAAATAAAATGGAGTGGCAACAAATTTAAGAATAGGAGTATTAATTAAAGAATTAAAGGAAATTCAAGAAGAAATTATTGAAATAAGAAATAAAAATAGGAGATTAGGAAAAACATGGATTGATGATTGGAATAAAAAAGAGGAATCATTAATTAAAGAAATTCAGGAAGAAATAGTAAATATAGAAATAGTTTTAAGTAAAACAGAGATACAAAAGAAAATAATATGGAAGAAACAGAATACAACAGAATAATTAAAAATATCGCAAATGAAGAAAAGTATGAAATTAAAAAAGGATTAGTTTATAGGATAAGAGATGAAAAAAGGTTAAGAGTAATAAAAGATTATGAATTTGAAGGGATAATGTATTTAGCACACGATCATGAAATGTCAGGACATTTTGGAATAGATACAACATACGATAGAATAAAAGATAAATATTGGTGGAAAAGAATGAGAAATGATGTAGAAACTTATGTTAAATCATGTGATAGTTGTCAAAGAAGAGGAAAACCAATTGGAAAACATGAATTAAATACGATAAAGTAATAGAACCATTTTACCAAATTGGAATTGATATAATAGGACCATTAAAGGTAACAGAAAGAAGAAATAGATACATCGTTACTGCAATGGATTATTTTACGAAATGGCCAGAAGCAAAAGCATTAGAAATAGCCGACGCTAAAGAAGTAGCAAGATTTATTTATGAAGATATAATATGTAGACATGAATGCCCAAAGAAAATATTAAGCGATAGGGAAAGTTACTTTAATAATAATATAGTAAAGTCTTTATTAGAGGAATTCAAGATTAAACATAATTTTTCAACACCATATCATCCAAAGACGAATGGATTGATAGAAAGATTCAACAAAACATTATGTGAATCATTAGCAAAATTAAATGAAATAGAAGATTGGGACTTTAAAATACCAGGAGTATTATTTGCATATAGAACTAAGAAGAATGAATCAACAAAAATGAAACCAGGTTATCTGATATATGGAAGAGAAATGAAAACATTATTAAACTTAGAGGATAAAGAAAATACAATAACACAAATAATCAATAGTCTAATTGAAGAATTACCGAACATCATATCAGGAATTAAGCTAAAGAAAATATTAAAAATTCTCAAGAAAAACAAAAATTATACCACGATAAAAAGAATAAAATAAAGAAGAAATTTCAGATTGGAGATAAAGTACTATACTACGATGCAGCAAAAGAAAAGCAATGGTCAGGAAAATTGGAAGAAAAATGGAAAGGACCTTATTATATACATAAAATAATAACTAAAGGATCGTATAAAATCAAAACTATGGAAGGAAAAATACAGAAGATACCAGTAAATGGGGAATTGTTGAAAGAATATATGGATAGATCAAATTTTGAAGTAACAGTTCGAATTTGATGGGACTCAAATTTTCTCGGGGGAGATAACTGTAGCCCTTGAAGTCAGGATAATCACGTGATTGGAAGAATAATTAACTGAAGGATAAATGAAATACCAAAAGAAATATGAATGAATATTTAACCAATGGATAAATATTTAGCCGAAGGAATAATATTTAGCCAGAATAATTAGAAGAAATTATAGAATATAGTTACACAATATTATTTATAGCTATTTATTTTTAGAATAGTTTTATTTTAGTTCATTTTATTTTTAGAATAATTCTATTTATAGTTTTATTCAGTTAATAGAAGAAATAGGTAGCGCAGCAAGTGAATAGATAGAAATAGTTTCTTATAATTATAGTAGAATTTTGAAAGAAAGTTAGAAATAGTAGAATAATTTTTATTAAATTGTTATAAATAAGTGTGGGATTCAATTGGGATTCCGCAGTCTTGGACTCCGCAGTTCATTGACTCAAATAAAATTATTAATTATTAAAAGTTATTTTGAATATGCTCATGGTTCGCCTGAGAGTTAATTAATAATAAGTCCAGATAAATAAAATATGGGGAAACTTTCTGAGTTTAAAATTAAAGAAATGAAATTAGTGAAAAGATAATAACATATAGAAGAACTATCACAGTTTGTAAGAAGAAATAATGTAATAAAAATCTAAACCAAGCATAATAAAAAGAAGAATATAATGAAAATGAAAAGTTAATAAAATACTTATTTATCCACAGGTGGCAGATGTGGGTGACAGCGCCTATACATGCCACCCAAATTATTTTGGGCTGCTATAATTATAAGTAAAATCCCAAATTCAATTATGGCATTCCAAATTATTTTGGCACTTTACATAGTAAATTATATATAAACTGAATAAATTATGGCATCCCAAATTATAATTATGGCATCCCAAAATAATTTGGATAGCATATATACTTACGTCAACTGGAGTAACGGTTTACAATATTCATGGGCATCATGGCATAATAATACATTTGGCACTTTCAATTTCTATATCTAACAATAAATTAGATTTGAACAGTAAACGCCTGAAAAAGTTACAGAAAAAATTAGAAGGCGTAGAATATTTAATTATAGATGAAAAAGCATTATAAAATATTGTATGCTTACCTTAATCAATATGAGATTATGCCAAATTTCCTCTGAGAAACAAAATAAAGTCTTTGGTAAATGCTCAATAATCTTAGTTGAAGATTTTGGTTAGCTTTTGCCAGTATGTGATTTAATGTACTCAAAAATTTCTCAAGATACATTGTCAAATGAAGGTATCAAGACATATATACAGTTCTATAAAATTTATAAGCTTAATGTTATTTAACGTTAGTCAGATGATTTGGATATACAGTACAAATTTAGAGCTATATTATTGTAAATGCGTGATGGTGAATTGATGCTAGATAATTGGAAAAAACTTACTACTCAATTCACTAATAGAACAAATATTATATCAGCAGAATTCTCAGATGCTATATGTATCATGTATCAGAAGTCTGATGTTGCTGAATTTAACGTTAATAAGCTTAAATCGTTAAATTGTCCTGTTGCTCTAATCAAAGCTATCCATACAGGAGGTAAAGAGGCGAATAAGGCTAATCCTGACTTGGCAAAGGACTCGAGACTCAATTATTATTGGCAAGAAGAACAAGAGTCATGCTTAGGATTAACTTATGGACAGAAGTTGGTTTGGTAAATGAATAGTTGGGTATTGTTCAAGAAATTGCATTTAAAGAAAACCAGTCCCCTGTTTCACTTCTTATTGCTATTCTAATAGAATTTGACAACTATTCTGGGTTGGCTATTATTACTGAAGAAGGTAAAAGGCTTGTGCCAGTTTCACTAATTAGATACAGTTGGAAGGGAAAAAAGTAACTTGCTCATGCTTGCAAGTCCCTATTTGCCTTGTGTGGGTTATTACAATTCATAAAAGCCAGAGTTTAACTTTACAAAAAGTGGTGATAGATATTAAAAAAGGAGTATGCAGCTGGAATCATTCATGGCTATTTCATTAGTCTGTGCTCTTAAAGATATTCTCTTTAGCCCATTTTCCTTTGAAAGACTCCAGCACATCAAATCTCTCAAAAGATTAGAAGAAAGAATAGAAGAAAAATCAAGGTTAATAACTCTTCAAAATTCACACTAATAACAATCATGGGAAAATTGAAAATTTGCAACGTAGTACAAAGTATGACAATAAAATGACATTTTCTAGTGATAATACCATATCTTGCGATATATAAGCACCCTTTTTTGCACGTGATGCCGGCCAAGATCCTCATAATTTTGGCCAAAATCGCTATAATTCTGGTCAGGGTGCTTATTTCGGGGGGGGTGCTTACTTACCGCAAAATACGGTATTACTTTTTTTAGTGTTACATTTTTTTTACTACTAGTGTTACATTATTAGTGTTACATCATTACATTTTATAGTTTATAGTTTAAATTTATGAACATGTGATTTATGATGCTTCGGACGCATCAACGGTTACCGTTTCCTAGTATTTAACAATTAGCACTTTAGTTTACCGCTATTACCGATTTTCGATATAGGACACTCTACTTTATTTGCGGATCACGAATTAATTTTAATTGTAGCACGATACTATACTAATTAAATAAAATTCGAAGCATTATTGATTATTTTCTGGATGAAAAATCATGAAAATCATATGTCATGTGATATTATAACTGTGACATCAGTTTATTTTTTTACTATCTGATATACTTCGTAATCTTCCAAAATATGATTTTGCCCAGAATTTATAATATTGTATACGTCTGAATATGTACTCCTACCATATGATTTAATAATATTATTACGCTCTATAATTAAATCCCATCCACTACCAAAAGCTGGACCGTAATCTGAACCATAACATACTGCATAAACTTTAGAATCTAGATGAACTCTTGTTATAAATGCCGAATTAATTTCTTCTTTTTTTGTAAAAGAAAATAAGAAACTATCTGATGTAGATTGCCAACTTCCACTGCCATTAGTATAAGAATTATAAGGATGCCAACTTAATGGATTATACCCTCCAATTAACCGGCTATTTTCTTTTAATTTTGATATCATAATAGTCGAACCTTTATTATCACATAACTCGTGAAATTTTGCAGCTTCAAATCCATCTCTACTTGCACGATAAAGAAGTTTGAATAAATAAGGAGTACTTTTAATATTATAAAAAGGCTTTTCCTTTTTATCTATCCAGCTTGCAATTAATAATAAGTGATCTCTATCAATGAGATTAAAATCAATATTAGATAAATTACGTCTTAAAGGTAATATTGCATTAGTTGGTGGTGTGTCAGGATCACAATAATATCCAATAATATCTTTATAAAGTTGTTTTGGAAATATTGCTTCAAATTGATTAATCTTTCTCCAAAAAAGTTTTGAAGGAATTTGAAACCATCTAATATGTGGAATTAAATCATGTAAAATTTTTTCTAATTCTTCAAAATTACTTGATGTCCATTGAGATAAGTTATCAACATTATGTTGAGTTGACATTCTCGCAAGAGCCCATTTAAGTACGAATTCCCAAATTTCAATTTCTTCCATTTCAAGCTCATTATTTTTTAAGAAAAGAATAATAAGATCTTTTTCCAACGAAATGAATTTTGGAGACTCGAAAAGTATTTTAGGATCTTCACAGATAGAATCTAAACAAAATTTACGTAAGCCTTCACAACCCTCATACTGAAATGTAATTCGAAGAATATCAACAGGGTAATTTTTTAAATATTCTGCTTGATTATCAACCAAATAAGTCTGGATATAATCACTTAATTTTTGCAAATTCAGTTCATCAGATGTCACTAAAAGTTTCAACACTATTGCACCATTTTGCTTATCGAAATTAATTAATCCAGTATAAAGATATTTTAAAATTAATTCCATGATTTCTGGAGAAATATTTGGCTTTTTAAAAATAATAATTCCATTTTCTTTTTTCGCCCATTCTTTTGATAATACAGTTTTAAAATATGTTGACCTAGCACTTAATATTAATGAATGTGAGAAGAATTCTTTCATATTTTGACCTTCTCCAGCTTGAATAATTAAATCATGGCCATCTCCAGTAGTAAGAAGTTGTCCAATATCTTGGGATAAATCTAATAAAAAATTTTCCGCCATTATTTTTAAAACGTTATCAAAAAACTGTTATTTAAAACGTTAGTGTTAGAAAGAGGAAAGAATGAATATTTATTGTTGCACAGTATCGTGAACATTAAATAAAATTCTGCCGGATGAAAATGGCGTGTCATGTGATATAACCGTGACATAAGTTTATTTATCGTATTTATTAATCGTATTTATTAATTGTATTTATTAAATCATTTTATTTACTACCTGATGCACCTCATAATCTTCCAAAATATAATTTTGTCCAGAATTCATAATATTGTTTACGCCTGAATATACAGCATTGCCATAACTTTTGATAATATTATTATGCTCTATAATTAAGTCCCATCCAACACCAAAAGCTGGTCCATAACATAAATTATAACATACTGCATAAATTTGACAACGATTATCACCTGCAACTCTTGTTAAAAATGCCGAATCAATTTCTTCTTGTTTTGTAAAAGAAAATAAGAAACTTTCTGATGTTAATTGCCAAGTTCCATTATGTTGAACATGGCTATTATAAGGATGCCAACTTAATGGATTATAACCTCCAATTAACCGGCCATTTTCTTTTAATTTTGATATCATAATAGTTGAACCTTTGTTATCACATAACTCATGAAATTTTGCAGCTTCAAATCCATCTCTACTTGCACGATAAAGAAGTTTGAATAAATAAGGAGTACTTTTAATATTATAAAAAGATTTTTCCTTTTTATCAATCCAGCTTGCAATTATTGATAAATGATCTCTTTTGATAAGAACAGAATCTAAATTACGTCTTAAAGGTAATATTGCATTAATTGGTGGTGTGTCAGGATCAATATGATATCCAATAATATCCTCATAAAGTTGTTTTGGAAAGATTGATTTAAATGGATTAACCTTTTTCCAAAAAAGTTTTGAAGGAATTTGAAACCATCTAATATGTGGAATTAAATCGTGTAGGATTTTTTCTAATTCCTCAAAATTACTTGATGTCCATTGGGATAAATTATCAACATTATGTTGAGTCGACATTCTTGCAAGAGCCCATTTAAGTACAAATTCCCAAATGTCAATTTCTTCCATTTCAAGCTCGTTATTTTTTAAGAAAAGAATAATGACATCTTTTTCCAACGAAGTGAATTTTAGAGATTCAAAAAGTATTTTAGGATCTTCACAAATAGAATCTAAACAAAATTTACGTAAGCCTTCACAACTCTCATACTGAAATGTAATTCGAAGAATATCAACAGGATCATTCTTTAAATATTCTGCTTGATTATCAATCAAATAAGTCTGAATATGATCACTTAATTTTTGCAAATTCAGTTCATCAGATGCCACTAAAAGTTTCAACACTTTTGCACCATTTTGCTTATCGAAATTAATTAACCCAGTATAAAGATATTTTAAAATTAATTCCATGATTTTTGGAGAAATATTTGGCTTTTTGAAAATAATTACTCCATTTTCATTTTTTGTCCATTCTTTTGATAATGCAGTTTTAAAATATGTTGACCTAGCACTTAAAATTAATGAATGTGCAAAGAATTCTTTTATGTTTTGACCTTCTCCGGTTTGAATAATTAAATCATGGCCATTTCCAGTAGTAAGAAGTTGTCCAATATCTTGGGATAAATCTAATAAAAAATTTTCCGCCATTAATTTTATAACGTTATTAAAAACTGTTATTTAAACGTTAGCGTTAGAAAGAGGAAAAAATGAATTTTATTGTTGCACAGTAATGTAAAAGTTGTTTAAATAGATGCATGTCATGTGGAATATAACCGCAGATATTTTAAGTAAAATGAATTTTAAATATAATTTTATAACAATAATATCATGATATTATTATATGTAAATTACAATTCTCTTAATTAATAAAACTATTAAAAATTTTTAGATTATTGAAATTTTTATCTTTTTTAAAAGCATTAATATTAATATATATCAAATCAAATGAAAATTTATATTATAGTAATATAACTGCCGTAATTGCAAATCACCGGGGGTGATTATCACCGTTGGCCAGAATTATCAATTTTTACCGGCACTATATTTTTTTAATGCTGGTCGATTGTCATAATTTCAGTCACCAGTGATCATCACCCCGGTGATAGTTAGAAAAATTCCAAATATAATTGTCCAAAGCGTATGCGTAGGACATTTCCATTCTACTCCAAACCATGCATGTGTTGTCTATCCGCATGCGTGTATGACCAATAAAATCTTAGGATTGGGTGTAACCTTAAATTTGTTTAAAAGTTTTTTATGCCATTCAAAAAATATCAAATAAATTTTTTAATTTCTTATAATTTTTACATGTTTTTTATGTTTTTTTTTAATTTGCTTTGTTTTTTTTAAAATAAAAATTAAAATAACTGAAAATAAATAAAAATAAAAAAATAACACTGAATTTTTGATTGTTGTGTTGTTGATTTCTTACATTTTATTATGAGCATGTGATTTATGACGCTTTGGACACATTAACGGTTACCGTTTTCTAGTTTATTGATAATTTATTTAATTTTAAAAAAAAAATTATTATAAGGTCAGGCAAAATTGATTTTAGATTCTTGTGACCCAGTCATGTTCAGTTTTACAAAAATTCAGGAATTTTTTCATAGTAAAATTTTTTATCACATAACTCAATATACAGTTAAACCTCGATGTATCAAACTCATAATTCAAGAACAAAAGTTTGGTATATAGGAAATGTTCGGTAAATCAAATTTTCTTTATATACTGAACTTTATAAGTAAGCAATAAAAAGTTTGTTATATAAAAATCACGTGATTTTCATATGATAATATGCGATGTAGATATTGAATTTTATTATGATAAAAAATAAATGTTCAAATTTACATCAATGTAAAATATTCAAAAATTATATTATTAATAAAATGAAATGTTCAAAAATTTATATTACTAACAAAATGAAATGTTATTACTAATAAAATGTTAAATGTTTATACTGTAATATTAGAAAAATTTCATCACATTCATTTATCACATATGTTATACATGATCAATTAAATATTTAACCAATAAGGTACAATATGTAAAATCTATATGCACAATATGCACATGTACACATTGAAAATTTTTGTGCATATATAATGTTATCAAAAATGTGTACATTTTGCATATAGAAATTTTTATAATAATATTTCCAATCTTTCTTTTTACATATGTTCTTTACTTCTTTTAACATATTATATATATTTATATATTAAAAATTATTGATAGTGTTATGATGTAGTGTAATGTTTAGACTACCTGTATAAATAAATTTTGAATCGTGTAATACATTTTTCATTGGTCTAAATATCATGTGATGTTATATAAAGTTTGAAAAAGGAAATTTTGTTACTTGAAAAAATTCAAGTTTTAAACTATATAAATATTTAAATAAGGAAGTTAATTTGCTGATTACTTAATTCCAGCTGAAGCTATAACTTTTTATTACTTCAAGTTTTGGAAAATTACAAAAATCCAAAAAAGGAAATTAAATTGCTGATCATGCACTTAATTTTGGTCAAAACTATAGTTTATCATATTATTCACATAACATTACACATTTACACAAATCTAAAAAGAATATTAAAAATTGAGATTTGAATTACACAAAAATACTAAAAAGAAAATTATTGCAACGATCCCTTAACTCTGACCAGAATTATCATATTTGTACAAATACATTAATATTACATTGCAAAAAGTTTTTATTTTTAAACCAATAAAACTAAAGTTTTTTGAGAAAAACATTATATTTTTGCTTTTAATAATAATATTTTATTTTAAATTTATAATAATTTTAATAATATAATTCTTGAACTTATAAATGATAATATATAATAGAACTTTATATTATTTATAAGTAATTTTAAGCAAAAATGAATAACTTCTTACTGAATTTTCAAATATGTCCAGCATTCTATCTGCTATTTTTAATAATAGAAGAAATTGTTTAATTAAAAAAGAGTAGAAATATAATATTAAAAATTTTTAAAATTTGCAAAAGATGATTTTCAAGTTTAAATATAAAATAATAAGCTATTTTTGACAAAATTATTAAGGTAGTAGGTATGCTATTTTTTTTTTGTGAATAGTTCAGAAGGAACTTGAAAATCTTTTTTATACAGGTAAAAATAATTTTGTCTTATATTAGTTGATAAATATCATACTTTTGCTATAATTTCTTTAGATATCACTACTTTTCTTTTACCAGGTAATTGAACAGCACATATGGGCTGATTTGTCTATCTTTAATTAAAATATTGATTTTATTACTATATGATATACAGTAAATTGGAGATGAGTATTAAAAAATATTTATTTAATGTTATTATACTATAATTTGGTAAATATTTCATGACCTATGAAAAAATTAAACGTTAAAACCTACTAATAAATATTACTGTTTACTGGAATTTTTAAGAAGTGGGTAAATATCTTTGGATCTAATGATCCAATCAGCAAGCTCTTTTTTCATTCATATAGAGCAGATCAAGGGCTTTTTAAAGAGCATAAATTTATAAAAAATGAATCAGTGGATCCCCATTTAAGCATATAAAAAAGTTTGTACTTCAACTTTAAACGTAAATATCTCTGAATCTAATGATTCAATCAGCAAGCTCATTTTTCGCTTATAAAGTTCAGAACAAGGGCTTTCCAACAAGACTAAAATTATAAAAAACGGATTAGTAGATCTTGATATATTTGTGTTTATATTAATAAATTATAAAGTCAAACATTAAATTAGGTTACAGTCAACTCTTCTTATAACGAATTTTGATATAACGAATTTTACAATATAATGGATCTTAGTGTGGTACAGATTGTAACATATGAAAAAAATCTTATTATACCGAATTTTACTAATTAAATGCCGTTGTAACCCTTAAAGTCAGGTTAATTACGTGATCAGAAGAATAATTAACCGAAAAATAAATGAAATACCGAAAGAAATATGGATGAATATTTAACCGATGAATAAATATTTAGCCGAAAGAATAATATTTAGCTGGAATAATTAGAAGAAATGATAGAATATAGTTACACAATATTATTTATAGCTATTTATTTTTAGAATAGTTTTATTTTTAGTTCATTTTATTTTTAGAATAATTCTATTTATAGTTTTATTTAGCTAATAGAAGAAATAGGTAGCGTAGCAAGAGAATAGATAGAAATAGTTTCTTATAGTTCTAGTAGAATCTTTGAAAGAAAGTTAGAAATAGTAGAATAATTTTTATTAAATTATTATAAATAGGTGTGGGATTTAATAGGAATTCCACAGTCTTGGACTCCGCAGTTCATTGACTCAAATAAAATTATTAATTATTAAAGTTATTTTGA
>QZLH01000457.1:14243-66714 GCA_003833135.1 Oehlia diaphana | reverse complement strand
CTGTAATAATTAAAAATTAATCAACAGATAAATAATTAGCCGATGGGTAAACATTTAACCGAAGGAATAATATTTAACCAGAATAGTTAAAAAAAAATGATAGAATATAATTACACAATATTATTTATAGTTATTTATTTTTAGAATAATTTTATTTATAGTTTAGTTTAGTTTAGTTACGAGATAGTCACATGATAATATAGAAAGATAGAAATAGTAGAAATAGTTTTCTTAAATTGTTATAAAAAGGAGTGGTTTTTGACAAGATTTTAATAATTCAATTCCATTCCATTCCAGTTCAGTTAATTTTTAGTTTCGATTTTAATAAAGGTAAATAGGTAATAAATAATTAAATTCGTCAACAAATCCTAACACATTCTTTTTGCCATTTTCTTATAAGTAAAACGTGCCACAATAATTTTATTATTAGTTAATAAATAAAATATGGGAAAACTATCGCAAATTGAAATTCTAGTAAGAAATTTTAATTCTTGTACTAATTTTTATTTTAACCAAGCATTCTTTTAAGAACTCTTACCACGTTGATGGCAACATATGATAAAATTTTTATCCTATGGGCGGCGGGTATCACAACGCCCACTTCGTTATATTAAGAGTTGACTGTAGATTGTATTTTTCAACTCCTATGTTTGCTTATGAATAATTTATATTACCTATTCAAAGGTAATAATGAAAAGAATTTGAAGATCATTATCACTAAAGATAATAATAAAAATTTAATAAATTGAACTTATAAAATTGTATATATAAAAATTTTTCAATAGCTAGAAATTATAAAATTAGATTTATTTATGTAATTTAATATTATTTATTTCTTATATATAGATATTACAATTTTTATTATATAAAGTAAAACATGTAATGTTGACGTAATCAACAGGTACTACTAGTATAGTATAAAAAATTTGTGCACATTAAAAATTTTTATGCATATCTAACATCACAAAAATATGCACATTGTGCACATGACTTTTGGTTAGATTTTATATATTGGTAAAGTATACATTATGTAATTATAATAAATAAAAGTTAGAAATACACTGTAAAATTGTAGCAAATCTTATTAGAGAAATAGTAATAGATAAATATCGTAATTACAAAATTTTAGGTAAAGATTATATAATAACATTTTTTCAAATTCTTTAAAACTTTTTTCTTTTATTGAGTTAATTTTTTTCCAATTCAAAAATTCTTTTTTCACTTTTCTTTTTTTAGGTTGGCTTTTGACTTTTTTCCCAATCTGAAAATTTTTTTCAATAGAAATCATGTTGCAATATAGCACTAATTTATATATATAATGTCAATATATGATAATAAAATTAATAGATGCATTATAATAAAATTTGCCACTTATACAGCAATAAAATAAAATTCATTTTTAATCTAAAGGCCTTCTTCATTTACTCTTTGTTCAACCATTCCACTACGTACGAAATAAATTTTGTTTAACCATTATTGGAAAAATTTTTCTCCATTGTTGATCATTTGCAATAAATAACCTAAAAAATGGATATTCTAAAATTGAATATTTTTGGTTATTTTTCTCAAATTAAGTTATAATAATAAATGCGAAATATATATTATTATTTGATTTATAATGAAAAATGAATTGAATCATAACAAATAATTCACTATATTCTTCATCTTGAATAGTTACCACTTGTGATCCTAGGTGAAATTGAAATATTTAGTCATATGACAAAACTGAAATTATTTCGTCAATACATTTCAAATTACGAAATTCTGAAATATTTTGTTACATGACTAAACTGAAATTATGACTAAACTGAAAAATATATTTTTTTTAGTTTTTTTTTATCTTTACAATATATTGATACATTTTCAAATACAATTTAGTAAAATTTATTAATATTATATACAGTCTTTATATAATATACTAAAATATTAACAAATAAACACAGCTTTATAACAATATTATATACCTCACTCGTTTAGTAACAAGATACCTCTCATGATACCATAATCTTTCATTTCATATAATAAAATTGTCATCAAAAAATTTAATTAGGTAATATTATGTAAAATTATGGGTATCTGTAAATTTATGAATTATTATGGTATAAATTTACATAAATTTACGATATTCATAAACTTGTAAAATATTATAGCATAAACTTTTGCAAGTTTTACATGCGTAATCCTTGTGAAATATTATGCCTAAAAATCTTCGCAAGTTTATTGATGTAATCCTTGTAAAATATTACGAAGAACTATATATTTACATATCGGCAGTATTATTATTATGTGCTGATCTATATCCTAAATTTTTGTAATACTCTAAATGACGTAAGATGTTACTTTAAAGTTAAACTTTATTTTATTGTATTATAGTATGATACCTCTATAATAAGTATTCCCTATATCTTATAATTTAATGGTCAGAATTTTATAAAATTTTAAAATTAGATAAAAAATTTTCTTAATTTTTTTTTGCTGACATAATACAAAATCACATAACTTAAAATAAATTTGATTGCCTAATACAATACTTAATATCAATTAGAATTATATATAATTTTTTATATATAATTTATTATTTATTATTATTATTTAAAGTAATTTGATTAAGTATATCATCAGAAATTCTTCTATAGGATTTATATTTTTTTCGGCAAATACAGCAAGTTTTTCTGTAATTTCTTTTCTATAAATATTTATGTATCTCTATGATTTTCATGTAAACTGTTTTATTTCAACTAATGGAATAAAATTTAATGCTTCTGGAATAGTTTTTTGTGAAAAATAAGTATAATATAATTTGTAATAAATAAAAACTACAAAAATTTTTTTTAATTTTTTTTTCAAATTTTTTTAACAAAGCATGGGTAAGTTTATAGGCTAGAATGATTTATTTGTATAAGTACTACCAAATGATATTTTTTATATTACACAAAAATCACTTATTTTCAAATTTTTCCCATTATAGTAAATTACCTAATTTTCAAACTTATATAACACTGTCAATATTTATTATTTTTTAATCTAACCTAATAAGTTTAAAAGCTATTGACATACTCTCCTAAAATTATTGGTTAGAATTTTAAATATTATTTTTTAATAATATGACATTTTTTTAAAAATGTCATAAGACCACCAGGAATAACTGCAAGATTTGTTTGTTTTTCTTTAAATCTATTTTTTACTGAATTAACAAGATGTTTATGAAAAGAATTTAAGACCAATAAGGATCTTGGATTACCAACCTTATTTTTTTAAAGTCCACACATTTTTGATCCACTAGAATATTTCTTCTTCATTACACCATTCTTTTCATTTACACATATATAAACTTCTTGAGAAAAAAGTTCTCATAGCATTTTTTTAAGTTTGAAGATACAAACTGATAGTAATTTTATACCATCAGCCATACAGGCTAATATAACAGTAAAATTTATTTTTTCATAACTAATAGTTCTTATATTGACAGTTGAAGTACCATGATGATCTAAAGTAATTAATTATGGTAAATTAAATGCAATAGGTGTCTCATCTATATTGCCTATATATTTTAGTGGATAATCATGCTGAATTCGTCTGTATAAAATAAAACTTAAGAAATTTTGTTATTTTTCTATAAGATTATCAGGAAGATGTTGTGCAATATGTGTTCTTCTTCTTATTGTAAGATTATATTATTTCATAAATCCTTTTAACCATGCTTTTGAAAATTTAAATTGAGCAATAGTTGGATATATATCTACCCATTTTTTTTCTTTAGCAATTAATTTTGCTTTTCTGATCACTATATTTTGTATAACAACTTTTGCATCTTTGCGCAAATTTGATACCTATTTAAAAAGAAATTTTTCAAGTTCTGAAAATGCAGTATCTTTATCTTTACAAAGCTTCTGTATATGTATACTACATTTTCAAGTTGAGATTTTTGATCCATCTAATAACGGATTTGTTTTGATTCTACATCAAACCTTCTTGCTGTTAAACGTTTGCTTTCACACTGTTCAGTATGTCTTATTATAAGCAATTTTTCATGAGCACACCATTGTTTTTTACTTTTTTTTGTTACTCATGACCTCTTATTTTTACCTTGATGAACAACCATATTATATTAAAAGAACTAAATAAGTAAACAAAAAAAATTTTCTTTGTTTAAAGACGTGTACCAGATACAAATTTGCATAATTAATGAACATGTGAATTTACAAAAATAGATTATCTTAATTTTTAAATCTGCATCAATTTCTAAATTAGCAAATATTTATTCATCAAAAAATCCAGTTCAGTTAAATATCATTTATAAAAAATTTTATTTGTATCTCCTCTTAAATTATTGTATTCCCTATAGTATAATACCTTCTAAAATTGCTAAATTTGTTTTGTATTCAGGTACTATAGTCAACCATTTATGGTATATCAAAATAATAATTTATAATAAAATCTGAATAGGTTAGATCAGGTCAAATAAATTGATAAACTTGATCTGAAATTTTTTTTCAGATCAGGTCAAGTTAGATTATATCAGATTATCTGTTTGACCTGATCTGAATAGGATCTACTTACTTATAAGATAGGTTACTCTAAACCTAAGGTAAAAATTATATATAAAATTCTTTACTGATCTTATTATAAAAGGAAATTTTATGTTGTTATAATATTTTTCTTTTTAGTTAATTAACCAATAGAATTTAAGAAAAAAGTAAGGTAGAAATTATTAGTAAAGGCTAATTTTCTATGGTGACCTTTATTATAAGTAAGTAGGATCCTACCTGAACTGAAACTTGAGGATTTTTATTAAAATATTTAAAAAAAATGGTGCAAAACATTTTTTTTTTTGAAATATTGCGATTCACTTTTTTATATTAAAATCGTATAAAAAGATGAATCGCAATACTGCAACTAACTTTTTTTATATAAATCAATATAAAAAAGTGAATTTCAAAATGGTAGTTCACTTTTTATATATAAAATCGATATAAAAAAGTGAATTCTGATACCGCAATTCACTTTTTATATATAAAATCGATATAAAAAAGTGAATTCCGATACCGCAATTCACTTTTTATATATAAAATCGATTAAAAAAGTGAATTCCTTTACCGCAATTCACTTTTTTATATATAGAATTAATATAAAAAGATGAATCCTATATCGCAACTCACTTTTATTATATAAAATCAATATAAAAAGTGAATTATAATACCATAACTCACTTATATTATATAAAATCATAGTTTCAGGTCAACAGGTCATTCGGGTTATATTGATGTTACAACCTGAACTGATGCTGAATTGCAATTGCTAAACCTGAACTGATAAATTCAGGTCAATCTGTCAGGTTACCTGAATTTGGTCAACCTGTTCGGAACTCTAATTTATAAACTTTAAAAATTAAAATATTATTTAATTTAAAATAAAAATTACATTTAGATTGGATTAATTTGAATTCCTATTATAAATTTTTTCTTTTAAAAATTATGATTATATATAAATATAAAATTAAATATTATTTATAGTCAGAATTTGATATAATAATTATTTAATATAATGAATTTTAGATAAAGCAATTTTTTAAGATTTTATTTTTAGGGTTTAAAATTTGAACGCACCTGCGTAAAATTATTATTTCCTTATTTTTATATATAATATATAAAAAGTGGTATATAAACTTATAAATTTTGATATAATGATTTTTCTATTAAACTGAAAGGTTTGTTATATCAAGTTCTGGCTGTAATTCAAAAAATTATAAAATTCTTTCAAAAATTTTTATTATAAAATATCTATTTTTTTTATGAAATTGCTTTCATATTTTCAAAATTTAATAATTTTAAATAATAAATTTAAACATTTTATAAATTATTGAAACATCCAGGTAACCTAACCTAATGATAAAAAAATTTTTTATAATAAAATTTAAATTTAAGGTGACGAATGATATTAAATATAATATCTAAAAATTTGCAAGTTAAATCAAAAATAGTTAAATTAAATAATACCAATAAATTAACTAAAATCAAATAATATATTTTATATATAATAATATGTTGAATGTTGATATTAATATTAAAAAAAACATATCTGATATTTTATTTATAAAAAAATATACATCTGTACTGTGGCTCAGTTGTGGTGTACGGGTGACTCTTGTACAAAATGCGTTCTTCGTTGTATTGTTCATAAAAAGGCATAAAACCACGTTAAATTGTTTAAATTAAATTTATAAAAAAAGTCAAGATTAATATTTTATTTACATCGATACATAATACAGATATTATTATAACTTTATTTTTATTCTTTATTATTATTCTTTATTATTATTCTTTATATTATTCTTTATTTTATTAGACTTTTTATAGCAATACTTATAATACTGATATTATAATATTTCATTGCAATTTTAATAGTATACAATATTTTGTTTTACGCGAAACATTCTATTAATAAAGTGATAACGCGGCCGTTAAACAATTTTAAACAATACCAACAGTTTTTAAAAGATTTTATATTATACTTAATTCATTTAAGGCTTCTAAAATACCCAAAGTCCATTCAAAATAAAAATGTGGTTAGTGTTGCTTCTTAAAGGCTCTTGACGACAGTTTTACTAAAAATAACAAATGTATTTAGATATGGTCAAATGGATCAACTTGATGCATTTGGTAAGGATTTTGTAAATCTTTAAATTTTATTTTATATTTAAAACATTTAGATGGCACAAGTTCGTCTAAACATTATGACTTTATTTTTGTTTTTTGTTTCCTTAAAGTGGAAAAAATTTATCACCGGTTTCAAAATGGAGTATACAGTTATATTTGAATAAAAAAAAAAAAAAATCCTATAACCGAACAAAAATCGGATGAAAACCGGACATCAATCACAAATAAACCGGCACACCATTTTGAAAACGGTGAATGATAAATGCAATCAAATTTGAGAAGAAAATCAAATTTCTAATAAAAATAAATAAAATATATGAATTTAAAATTATACGTCTTAGACGGATTAAAATAAAGATAATAAAGAATAATAGATAAATTAAATCATTGTTATTTCTTTCTAATCAAACATGAGAAGTTTTTATAATTTTTTTATTATGTAAATTTCAAATTTTTAAATTATTAAAAGTTTGTTATTATTTGTTATTACATTTTTAAAACGCCAAGAAAAGATTGAATTTTTATTTTTTTATTTTTTTTTATTTTTTTTAAAAAAACAACTTAATTTACATTTTTAACGCTTTTAACATTTTTTTTAACATTTTAAAAATTTTTACAATTTTTTAACATAAATTTTGAAATAAATAATAAAAAAAGCTTAGAATATATATATATTATTATTTTTTGAAAAAAAAAGTGTTTAAACGAATTATTCTTTAATGAATTTCTTTTATATAAAAATTTACAAATTTTGTTGGTTGTGGATAATTTGGATAATTTCGGAATATGTATATATGAAATAATTTTATCTATAATATTATTAATATTTATGAAAAGAATCTTACAAAAAAAAAATTATTGGAGAAATGCGTATTAGCGTTGTTGAAATAAATGTGTGAAATTTGTAAAAATTTGAAATTGAATGTATAAAAAGTTATCAACATATAAAATTTAAAAATGTTTTGTTTGTTTAAAAATGTTCATTTTATAATAAAATCGCTATTAATGAAAAAATTTATGGGTTTAATGAAATTTATGAAATTTATCGAATACATTCATCATCATCATCATCATCCATCATGTCATCATCAATCATTTCATCATCATCATCATCATCATCATCATCATTTAAGTTTTTCTTTTTAATCTCGCTATGATAATAAGTAAGACAAATGGCCCGTGCTTCAATTCCCAAACCGAGAGATTCAATATTTTGCCAGACACCAAAATAATTTTCAGGAGTCAAAGTATCATACCATTTATCAGCGTCACCATCATATAAATATTGCAAGATATGTTCAAAAGTATCAGGAGAAGGTAAAGTAATTGTAATTATATCCCCAGAAGTGACATTTTGAAGAGTTTCTTGAAAGAAAACGGATTGAAGAACGAGATATTCCTCATGAATCCAAAATGGTTTATCTATTCCTTCAACATAAAGTTCTGCAAAAGCTGTTGATTTATCACCGTAATATCTTGGTCCCAACTGATGAAGTTTTTCAAGAATATAAGTTGAAGGAATTCCTTCAATAGCCTTGAAATGACGAGCTTTACAAGGTGATTGTGATTGATTTTCAGTAACGCGTTCATCATAGACTACTGCTGAGGCATGCATTTTGATAAATATGATAACTAATGTTAATGGGGGAAAAGATAAGAAAATTTATTATTAAATTGAAAGTGTTTCTATTTTTGAAACTATTTCTTTTTTTGAAACTATTTCTTTTTTTTTTTTTTTTAAAAAAAAAGGGATTATTATTATTATTATTATTTGTTTGTTTTTATTTTCAAAGAAAATGATTTTTTTTGAATTTTTGAAAGTACGTCCAAAATCCGTCATTTTTATGCGATTTCAGGGTTAATAGTTTATCGAATGTTTATTGTTCAATAAAAGTTGATAACAAAAAAAAATGATTATCGATTGGACAATCGAATTTTCTATTGAATAGTGTTAAATTTGAACAATGTAACTATAATGGGGTTGAATTTGGAAAGAAAAAATTTTATTATATTTTAAACATAAATTATTTATAGATTGTAAATCTGAACAATATATTTTATTATAATGTACATTCATTGTTTAATAATTTAACCATGATAAAATAATTATTATATATAAATTACGTATTAAGTGTTACAACTTAATATCATATACGGAAAAGTAATTTTTTTAAAAAATTTTTTTTTTTTTTATTATTATTATAATAAAAAATAAAAAAAAAATATTTTAAATTTTTAATTTTTTATGTACCTTTTTATGTACCTTTTTTTTCTTTATCTTTCTAATTTACGTTTTAAAATAATTTACTATATTGAATATATTGTATGTAAGTACATATACATATAGTAGATGGTACATACTGTATATTATTTACAATGAATTTTCATGGGGGACTTGATGATCTTTTTACGATTGAGTTTCATAAATATATTAAAGGGAAAGTGCGAAAATACTTTTAAAGAAATAAAATCTAAAATGTTTCGAAAATTAGACAAAATTCTAATATTTTCATGTAATCGATTAAAAATTACTTAAAAAGAAAAAGGTAAAATTTAAATTTTAATATAATATAATTAAAATTATCATTATGATTATTATGTTCTAAAATATTTTACGAATAATCATTTATGTTCAATATGTTCTAAAGTATTTTCGAATATAGAAGGATGGCATCATTAAATATATTCTATTGTTTAACGTTAAAGCCACAAATAATTGTTCCTAGGAATATCATTTCTTAATTTATATTATGGACTGCAAGTTTAGCCACAGTTTTCCTAAATATATAATAACTTTGTTGTAGATCAAACATACTTATGCTTAAATAAACCGAATATTACACACATTTTGAAATTTCTACATTATTCAAAAAATTCTTCAAGGAAGTAAAATTTTTATACATTTAAAGGTTCATTCATTATTTTAGAATATTTTAAACAAAATGTTGACGCAAATAGTGAAAAATAGAACAATATTGTTTTGCCACGCACATTAACCACGATGTAAATCTTTACCAAATTATATATTATATTTATGCAAAATGGCGTTAAAATTCCATCTCACATTGTATTAACTGTTAACATACCGTATATTCCTAATATATGACATTGTTCTTCATATAATGGTGAATCAAAATCTCTTTCTTTTAAATTCTGCGCCACTCTCAAAAAACAATTCTAATTTTCTCTTTTAAACATCGGAGATTTAAGAGTGGCGTTCACCATATAATTTAATTACTTTTTTCACGTATATCAATAAAATGCATTTTTAGATCGACATATATTTTTTACAATTGAAGAAAATTAAAAAATTAATTTTAGGATGATTTTTTTCCAAAAGTTAAAAACAAATCTTGTAAATAATAAAGTAATCATGTAAATAATAAATTCTTATGTAAATATCCAAGAAAGTAAAAGAAAAGAATAATTTCACCATATTAGTGCGCGTTGCGGTCCAAACTCTCACATTTAAAGTTATAATTTGTTTCTTGTTCTCTTTTTTCAAGTTCAATCATTTATATTTTTTTTACGCGAATTCCCCATTTCCCCTGCAGTATTTGCAGTCTCATTGCGCAGTTTTGTTTTCTTCAATGAGATTTGACTAACTTTGGCATGTTTTGTTTCCTTTAATTTATTTATTTGTGTAAAAAACTTTTTTTACGCGGATGCACAAATTCTCTTTTACATTACTCGATACGGAATTTCATACACGCGTACGTATAATCTTATCCCCCTTTAAGTAATTTTCTTTTTATTTCTTGTTATCTTTATTCTTCTTTGTTTGTAAAACAATTTCTCGAACCATTTTATTCATTTTATACATTTATGAGATAGTATCTTTTTTTTAAAGTTCATTCATTATATGCGTATCCCGAAGGGGACGTACACACAGATCAATGACAATCAAGAAGATCTTTTGTGATCTTTAAATAAATAATAAATAAATAAAAATAAGGTTTTCTCCTGTTCCCTTTATTTTGCAAAATTATGCAATTAATTTAATCTTTGCGTGTGAAAAAATTACTATTTCTCTTAAAAATTAAAAATCAATCATGATGAGTCGGATCTATTTTAAAAATCGGAGAATGAAAATGATTTTTTTTTACATATATGATTAATAATTAATATCTGATATTGGATAATAATAAACAACATGGTACAATTGGTACATGATTAAATTCTGACAAATCATCAATGAATTAACGAAATAAAGAAATTCTTAAAGATAAAAAAACATATATAAATAAAATTTTTTTTTCATTCATTCATTGAATGTTCATTCATGTAAGAGTAAGAATAAGTGTACTTATTTTAAAAAATAATTATAATACAGTACTATCTTTCGAATCTAAGTTTTTTTTTTTTTTTTTTTTTAAGGAGATGAAATTTAAATTTTTTTCTCCTTTTTTTTTCTTTGCTTTTTTTCTTTTCTTTTATTTTTATGGAAAGGTATTTTTAACTTAATAAAGGTTTAATTTTGGTTTAATTCGGTTTAATTCGGTTTAAACTAATATAGAACTCTTTTTTTTTTTATATAATATCTTTCGTGATAAAAATATGATTATCATATTAGTATCATAATGACATGATTTTTCTTTGTTGCACCTGATACCACCAATAATACACCAACTACTAATAGTACTCGATAATACTCAATAATAGTAATATTTATCCAATAATAACTTTTCAATCCTTTCAACTCTTTCAACACTTTCAACCCCTTAAAGGATTTAATTTATCCATTTTTAATATTATAAGGTATTTCCTATTTATTTAAAAGAAGATTTTTAATATTCCCTTGAAAGTACAAGATTTTTTAAATAAGATTTTAATCCGAATTACGATCTAATCTTGTTTCAAAAATAATAATAAATAATATGCACATATTTTTTTTTTTAGAGATTTAACCTTAAATCAACCTTTTTTTCATTTTAAATTTACATTTTTGATTTTTTCAATGAATTTGATCTCGTTAAGGGAGGGTAAACTTTAGATGAACTGATAATAAATAAACAATATATATATAATTTAGACAATACAAATGGAATCTCGAACCGAAATTCTATCTTCTTTGTTATGATACAGATAATGCAAATAAAAAATTCCCCGTAAAAAGATTACATCATTGCACTTTAAAATGTCAGTACTGTATATGCGATATCATCAAAATAATATATAACATTCATCCGTTGTTTGATAGTTTGTAGTTTAATAGTAGATATTTAAAATATTATTTTATATATTAATTAAAAAAAAAATTCAATTTATCGCTGCAGCATTAGTTGTACACCATCAAATCATTTTTTTTATCCAATCAGAATAATTTATAAAATAAATTAACTTAATTCGGTTCACAGATTCTTACAGTTCTTACTATTAACGAATCCAGTGTTTCTGTTAATGTTTATCTTTCGTATATAATTCATCTTAATTGGTTCTACTACTGTTTGCTGAAAAAAAAGGGTTTCCGGCTTCCCGGCAAAAAAAGGGTATATACCTTTTTTTTTTTAACTTGTAGATGTTATAGTATATATATATGCTATAACGTGAGTATTATTGCAATACAACGGTATGACGTTGTTATTACACTATTGAAATGCCGCAAATTATAACATTTTTAACTATAATTTATCAATGCGCGTCCTTTACTTAATTCATAAATTTCTAATACATTTACAATATGTATCCTTATTCTTATATGCGCGTCATCATATCCTATTTAATACACATAGCAAATAACGTCAGATGTATCGATTCCTGTTTCAATTTGGGTTCGGTCTTATGACAAATGCATTCTATTTTCAAGGGTTGGTGAAAAAAACATCAAATTGTAGGGGATAAACTTAAAACGTATGTTGAACTATGAAGCTGTTGATTCAATTATGACGCAACAAAAGAGGTTTATAAGAGTATTAAATAATTCTTTTTATTTAAAATAATGCGAGTATGTAATATTAACAACGATTAATTTGTAATTTTTTTTAGAAAATTATAATAATATTAGTTCTTAATTATTAGTTCACGAGGTTCTTATAATATATGAATCATTTAGCAAAAGTGCTTCTTCCTGTTAAAATGGCAATTTTAGTTTTAGAACGAAGAAACTACTAATCTTGCAAAAAAAAGTATATCCAATTAATCAAAACTGATAATGTAATAAATAAGCTTCCTAATCACTTTATGAAAATTTATAATGAATGGTATGTATAATTGCAAATGATACAGTCAGTATATACTGCATAATGTATTTAATAATAAATTTTTTTATTAATGATGCAAATATTTTAACTTTTATTTTACACCCTGCGTACAAAGGAAAGGCGTTGAGAAAGGAATTTTTTTTTTTGAAAATAATCCTAAAAGCAGGAAATATTTGGAATGGAATGCGAAAATGCAGAAAAAGTTGTGAATTTTTCGTAACTCATTCATGTGATTTATTATTTATACCGTTCTCGAAAATTATTCCGTCTCAAGACTCAGAATAGCTACCCAGGCACCTTATAATGACCCTCAACTTGGATATGATTACATGATGGTCAATTTGTAAATCAAGTGTTACCTTCAGTTATATACAAACATTGACTTTAAAATTATTTGAATAGTTCCTAAAAGTGCTGTTTTTCAAATCTTAGATCCTTTTATGACAAGTGGAGACAAAGAATGCATTTCAATATTTTAGAAACTTTATCGAGAGTCTTGTCATGATATTTCAAATGCAGATAAAGAATTATAACATTCGAAATGTAATTCACAATATGGATCAGCTAGTATTGAGGAGTAATTTTAATGATTTGGAGATGAAGAATTAATTGATTTAATACCAAGAATATTTCAATTGGAAAGAGAAGGATTAAAAAGGTTTGAAGATAATAATATAAGAATAAATGCAGATGAGAACGTGAAGAATCGGAAGACAGTGATTTGGATTGGCCAATATGTTGTCAGATAACATTGACCCTACAAAAAAAATTCGTTTTTATTCCGAAGAAACTCAGACACGTGATCATTTTTCCGAAAAATTTTTACAGGGTGAATAAGCATGATAAGAAAAGTTGTAAATAAATTTATAGTGTATTTTTTTTTACATCTATGGAAATTATTTGATAAATAAGAGTTGCACACCAGTATAAAAATTTTTACTTGTATTAGAGGCACATTTTCATTTAATCATTAAAACAGTAATTACGATGTTGAATGATAGGCTGTCATTGTGCCACGCACGGTCATATCATTAATAAATTGGGAGCCGATCAAAAATCTCGATGGTCAGATTTCCGTTATGACGCAAACTCGATGTTCACAATCCTGATAAATGATAATCTCATTATTTCCGATATTAACTCATTATCCCGACATTACTATCCCGATACCATTTTTTTTTAATTTTATATTATTCCTTTTTATATACGTATTATTATTGTAATACTTTGTAATAATTAATTTTTTATTAATATAAAAATTAATATTTTTGTTATTGTTTAGTCGATTAGGAATATGCTGGATTTTAATGACATAAGGGATAATTAAATTTAATCTATTGCTATCAGAGTATCAGTTTATCTAATAAAAATTTCCAATATTTAAATCGTTATTAGTAGCATTAATTCTTATTGGTCACCGCGTCATTCCTAACGACTAAACTTTAAGTTATTGGATGGGGAAAAGAGGATATCTATCCAATAACTATTTATTATATTATTTAATAATTTTAATAATATATCGCAAAAATTAAGGAACAACTAAATATTTTTTATTAATACATAAAGTTTATAAAAAAAGCAAAAATTAGTTTTTATATATTAAAATTAATATTTTTATTACAAAATCAATAGAACGGGGATATTGAAGATCGAAGATCGCCAGCAGAATTAAAAGTCATTACGCCCAGAATTATGCAGAGCCACGTGATGTACTTGATCACCCAGAAAATTTTTTCACCCCCCACGTCCCTCCACTTTCTCATTTTTTATAAGTATTCTGGGGACTTGATTTCTTTCGGTGTCTAAATTCCTATTTGTCACTCGTTATTCGTCACATGGTTAATTTCTTAATTCCAGCCAAATCTCATAATGCAGGCCAAAGTCACGTGGGGTGAAAAAAATTTTCTGGCGATACTGGGGTAGATGATCAACATGAGAGTGACTCTTGGCCCTTAATGTACAGTGGGGATGGATGTACGATATTAACGTACGAACTGGCCGGGGTTAATGCTACGTTAATATCATACACCCCCCAGTCCCCCACTGTACGTTAAGGACGCTAACCTTAAGCCAATGATCATCTATCCCTCTAACTGCTGTAACTTTTCTGAAATTATTAATAAGTTCCAGGCAAATATAACCGGAATACAGTTAAAGGGTTATAATGACGAAGTTTAAAATTTTATTTTCATAATGTTGTAGTAATTGATTTAGAATTTAATATCCAACGGATATCCGGATAACAGATCCAAAGTGTAATTTGTGTATAGAGAATCTATTGCTATATATATAAAATCGAAATAAATTTTATGACTAAAACATCAATTTTGCAAAGAATATTTTTCCAAATGTTTTGTTTCAAACACTTATTTGTAACTTTAATTTGAATAACGGATCCTGTCTCCAAAACAAACATTTCGCAAATATTAATGTTTTATTATAAAAATTAATATTTCTTATTTAAGATTTAATAGTTTTCAAAAATCCGCACTTAACGTTAAATAGGATATTAAGTGTCGGGATAAGGATTTGAATTTTGGGGATTATGATTTGTGAGCGTCAGGTTTGTTGTTGTAGCAGGGTAAGCTCAAAAATCGTTAGTAATTGTGCTGATCTTATCCGGATTGGCAATTAAATAGTAATTTTTGATAAATTTAAATTGATCACATGCGAATAATGCAGGTTAACAACATCGATCAATTAAAAAAAAAAATAACGGTCAATAAAGTCTAAATGATCTTACTGACTGAACGATAATAAGTAATTTTATATTTGAAAACAATAATATCACATTAATTGAATAAACCAAGTTTGTTTGTTATTAGAATCTTGATTTTATAGTAACCGCTGTAACTTTATCAACGTTGTAGAGATTTACAAATAAATGTTACAACGTTGCACATACAACTGCAAGTTATCGAATTCATTCGTCAGCATACATGATTCTAATGTGATTTTCAGAACTCTATCATTTTCTGAAATTTCAATTTCACGAATTCCAATTTCTAATATATAGACGATACTTTTTAATTTATTGCATAAAACATGTAACAAAGATTAAGGAATTGTTGTTAAAAATTTATTGTCAAGTCATTAAATTTATGTACTTACTGTATGCATATAAATTACTGCGTGGTTCTCATGTAAATATGGTTTACGTACATATACATTATTATTATTTATTTCATGGGGAGTTGGGAATAATAGGGTTTTTTCCCCGAAGGGTAATGTTCCCCTTCCCATGAAATAAATGGGTAATCCCCTGGAGCGTGCCACTTAACTATTTTAAACTTAAATTAGTAATTTCCCGGCTATCTATATGATGCTGAGAAATAAGTAAACGATCATTTGTAAACTCAGCTAATCACTAAAAATTAATATGAAGGTTTATTATACTTAATTTCAATTTGAAATAGAAACTTTTTACTGTAGCAATTAATTAATTTCAATTTCAATTTAAAGTTAGAAACATGATTTTTATAATTTGAAAGTAGAATCACTAATTGATTTTTATTATTTAAAATAATATTCTTTAAGATCTAAAGTTAATATATTACAAGTGATAATTCATTATAAGTATTATGTAAATTTAATCGAATTACGTGATTTACTACGAAATCCCGTATGGCCGTATGTTTGTTGACTAATGAACGGAGTCACGTGGTATATGATTTGTATTATGAATTTGAGGTCGCAGGAAGATCACATGAATCATAAAACCAAATATATCACGTGCTTTCGAAAACTGAATTTTTCGTATTTTCTTTGTCAGATTTTTAATCGTCAAAAGTTTTTCTTGCATAAGGTCCGAATACATACTTGTTATTCCATGACCAATGAATAACTAAATATTCACCGATGCCTTGGGGCACCCGAAGGGAGGGGAGCATCAGTGTAGGTGTATACATAATACCGATGGGATTGTCTATTAAGAGAAAAAAACGTATGTGATAAAATTCCCTAACAGGGATTTAAAGTTCTGTTTTTTGGATGAAAATATAAATATGTGGGATGATGGAAAAAAAAAGGTGGCCATATCGGCTGATTGGAAAAATCAAAGCCAATTAATATTTAAGTTCAGTTGATGGGTTCATTATATAACTGATGGGTTACTTATTGAGTTATTGTTATTAGCATATAAAATTATGGGGTATCTGGTATGCCTAAATTTTATGTACTACAATCGAAATCATGTGCTAGTCAAGAGTATTCTACGCGTTTTTTTCAAACTGAACACAGTTTTTTATTGGCGGAGTGGGTTCACTACTAAATTGGCGATATTGTTTATATGACGCAACAGATTCTACTAAAATTGGTAATATTGTTTACATGACGCAGCAGAAACTCCTAAATAATCTCTTTCTTCTTTCCGACTTCCTACCAAAACATTTTTGCGGTCTTGTTTTTTTTAAAAAAAGCGTTTTAAACTTTACAATATGAAAAAATCTATTGTATCATCAATTCCTATCAGACAAGGGGTGCGTTATTCGGAGGTTAAAACGAAGAAATCGTTAACAAGACCCACAGCCATTCCAATTAGTCCTCTTAAAAAGAAAACGTCAAAAATACCCGTAACCACTCCAGTAAAAACGTCAAACCTTACAAAAAATAGGACTGTAAAAGGGGTAAAAATTCCAACGCCAGTCTCTGCTAAAAGAAAAAATGAAGATGTTACGACTGGTCGAAACGTTAGAAAACGGCTAGTTGATAATCATGATGATCATAATGTTGTTCTTAGTGAATCTCGATTAGAAAATGCTGTTTTAATTGCTGATAATACATCGCTCGAACTTGAAGAAGAACGACTTAAAAAAGAATATAATGCAAAATTCGCAGAAATATTTCAATTAGAACATGTTTTGGCATGTGAACAATCTGATGCAGCACAATTATTTGATTCACTTGAAAACAAACGTTCGGAATACTTTTTGTTGGTTAAGGAAAAAGATGATTTGATAAAAAACCAAGCAATGTTTGAAGAATTAAATAGCGAGGCAGAAAAAAAGCTCGATGAATTAGACAAACTCTTGTTTACTTGTGATGCGCAACTTAAAGACATCACAAAATTATTTGAAGAGAAAGTCCAGGCCAATGCAGTTCTTAGATCAACTGTGGATGAATTGAAAAAAAAGAAAAAAAATCGACGCTATAAAAAATGAAAAATTCAAAAGCTTGGTCCTATACTCTAATAATACTTTGTTTCGATCAATATGTAGAGTTAATAGACCTTTTAAGCGAAATAATTAGTTTAAATCACTTCAGGAATTAGTATAACTTATTATATTATTATCCCTTTTTCCCAATTTCTCTTATAAATAAAGTACATTTATAAATCTGTGTTTAATGATTACTTTGTTATTGTTTGTAATCTATCTTTTCATATGGAAATACGGAGCAGGTTTAATTATATTTCCCCAAACGCCATGGTCTTAAACAATTTACGATCTTAAAATCGGTAGCCGCGGTGGTCACAAATAAGGTGGTAATTTGTTGGCAAATTCATCTGGTAAATTAATTAAAAACAATTCTTTTGCAAGTAGCAACAGCATCTGAGCAATCTGTGAATAAATTACGAAATGTCGATCACGTGCCTACGCGAAAGCGAAAGAAAAAATATATTTTTTTGAATTTACACCTTTTTGCAATAATAAAAATTTCCACAAACTAATTACCAACAAAAAATAAATTGTAAGCATTCTTACAGCATAAAAATAACCTACATTAAATCATCAAATAACAAGAAATTACGAAACCTATAGTTGAATTAATAATCGTTTATTCAAAAGTAAATATCTAAATTTCCTATAATACAATTTCAACAATTTTTGATTTTTCTGAAAGAGAAAATAAAACTCTTTCTAATCATTCTAAACATAAATCATCATGATCCAATATGTCTATTCATGATTATTATTTGAAGATACATGATCTAATTATAAAATACTTATTATGAAATTCTCAGTTCAGTTCCTAAACCTAGAATAAAATAATTATAAATTAATAATAAATAACTTTTAGGTTTATACAATTATTTAAATAATAAAAAATTTGTATTTTTAAATGGTTAATTTTTTTTTTTAAATTAAGATAATAAACTTACCATAAATTAATATCGATATGCCTTACTAGTAAAAGACTTTCTACAAAACTTTTTCTTTTATTACTTTTATTTCTTGTATTTATTTGAAACTTTTACAATTTTTTCATTTATTTCTTGTATTTAAAATGGTCAACAAGATGAGACATGAGACACTTGAATTTGATGCGCAAAAAAGACAAAGTTTCGAAAGAAAAATTTTTTGATTTGTTAATTAGTGGGGGTATATACAGTATATAAGTCTGCGAAATGATCGACAGTGTAACAATAACGTGCTCAATAGCAACAAAGTGTAGGACATTATATAAATTGGACAATTAGTTCAACCGTAAAAGACAGACAACTGAAATAAATGAACCTTCGAATGAATTATAATGGAAAAAAACGATTCTAATTTGAACAATAATTAGTTTATAAAATAATTCTGGAATAGCTTTCCGTTTGGATCGATCTAGTAAATTTATTAAATTAAGTACTGTCTGCAAATCCATAAATAACGAAGTAAGAAAGAAAAGATATTTGTAACTTCTTATAATACTGAATCATCTAAATACATTCTATATTACAGAATTAACTCACGCTAAAGGTCTTAATACTTCAAGCCCTAAAATACTTATATGGATCGTGTTACTTGTCCGCATATCACTCGCAATACTAAATATTGAGCACTTTATAAAACCTTGTTTGTGATACATCTACCACTTCTATTACTCCAAATACTCGGCTGGATTTTATTCGCTAAATTACCAAATGAGGCAGAAGTATGAAGTGATCACTAATAGGAGGAAATAATTAGCTAGATGCGTGAAGTAGTGAGAATTTTTCTGATATTATGCAGTCCGGTGTGTAATTGTGTAATTAGGGTAGATAAGTTCGGTAATATATATAGAATATATACCTTAGTTGATAGTACATTTATATTCATTTCACGATCAAATAATATTAACCGCGCTGATTATGTAGTATTCACTTTGATAATATTAAAAAGATTACCAAATATTTAATTCAATTCATCAAAAGCGGGATTACTAAAAGCATTTCGGGTAATTTCCTGTTTGAAACTTGGAAGTGACATTAAGCTAACTAAATAATAATAGAAAATTTTCCTACTACTGTAGTAACTTTAAATATATTGCGTATAGTGCATATAGTGCTGTTTTTACCGATAGTTACATTTTTCACCAACAGTTTTGAAACCTAATCCTAACCCCAATTTCCTTACCTAATTGTCTGCGAAATGAGTCAAATGACTCTGCCGGTGAAACGTTTGTCGGTGAGATAATTGTCAGAGAAATGATTGTCGTAGAAATGAATGCAACACGAACTCAGTAAGCTCAAACTGTTTTTAATCCTGAATTTGTAGCACTGTGGTTGCATCGTCAGGCGGACTTCTGAAGTTTATATAACTGAGAAGTGAGAAGGTATATTCTTAAAAAAGAGCTTTAAACCATTAACATATTAATTTTCAAAAGTTCTAAGAAACAATATTGAGATCGGTAATTCGGTATCCATGACGAGTATACTATGTAAATTCATAACGATATTATAGTATCTATGTAAATATTATAGTATCTACTGTATATGTAAAATCATAAATATTAGCCATTTGAGACTCTAAAAGCAAAATGTCCATCTGCGTCAATAAATCCACTTAACCAAGCATTACAGTTTTAGAGAGATGCTATACTATATACCAACACCACATCCCTACACATATCCCTTGCTGTACCCCAAATAATAATATAATATACTCGGGTATATGGTACAGACAACCATAATTGGCCTAATTTTAACAGAATTAAGAATGTATATACCCGGGGTATTTTAATAAGTATAAATCGTGTATATTATACTCAGTCAGTATATATACTATACACAATTAATTCGGAGAATTAATAAAATTAATCTGTCATATCGTCCGTCTATCGTCGTCATATTACAATTGTAATGTTTATTTTTTTTTCTAGTTTCAAATTTTTTTTTCAAAGAGAACAATTAAAATAAACTTTTACTAATATTTTAATGCGCGTTTGTTTTAATTATTTCTATTTTACAATTTACTATTCAGGAAATAACTTTTGAAACGAATTATACGTACGTATCATGAGAGTGAAAATGAAAAGTTGTAAAACATTGAATCTTATTCATATGGAAAAAAGAGACAAAAATAAAAATAATAATAATAGTTTCCGAATTTACGCAAGACGACGTAATATGTATTATTCGTCAAGAAAAACAAAAGGTTTTTGGTTTAACTTTTAAATTGAAAAATTGTATCACCGACTTTAAGGATAATCCGAAATTTTTTGGCGTAAAAAGAGGCTTTTTTATCAAATTATACAATTTTCCTTTTAAAAAAAAAAAAAAAATAATAAATGCGAATCAAAAAAAAAAAAATGTTTTTTTTTTTGAAACCCTAAACATTAATCATCATCGTCATACAGAATAAAATTTAAACATTCCTGCTGAACCCTGCGAACAATGTACGTGTAAATCATGAATGGTAATGATACTAATATAATTAAGGTTACAAAAATAAACAAAAAAAATTTTAATCAAATTTTCTTAAATCATAAAAATTTATTGGTTCCTTTTAATAAAATTTTTTTTGTTTCAAATTTTTTTTTTTTTTAAACTTTATACTTTTGTAAAAAAAAAAAAAAAAAAGTTGTATTAATTATATGTATACAATAATAAATCAGTTGGATATAATGCTTATAATAATAATATTTATTTTTTTTAATATTTTTAATAATTATAAACAATTAATTATAAATTATTTTACCAATAAAAAACTTAAACTCTTAAATGTGGAATCCAATCATTTATTTAGTTCGTTAGAATGTTTGTTGTCACTTGACAATTGACAATATTCAATATTATTATTATTATCGATTGGTGCTTGTGCATGAAAATAATGTATTGATTATTAAATAACAGATAAACGCTCATGTGAATAAGTTATGCTGTATGCGTGCGAAAGACGCGAGGAAATGGGGTAACGAATAATAAGATGAGATAAATGAGATAAGTAACGGGTAATGAGTAGTGAGCAATGAGTAATGAATGATTAATCGGTAGCGAGTAATAGGATAAATAATCGGTAACAAGTAGTAAGATAACGAGGAATCAATCGCAATAATGAGATGAGATCATAGTTATCATACGAAAATGAGATTAGAAATTATTATCGTACTTTTTTTTTTTTTTATTTTTTGATGATTTTTTTTTTTTTGATTTGTAATTTTGTAAAGGAAAAAAAAAAAATATTACTATTAAATTCGCTATTAAACATTTACATTGGCAACAAAAATAATAATGTAATTAAATATGAAATTTTTTTTTCTCAAAAGGTTGTTTTTTTAAGGGATATAAAATTTTTTAAACTAGTTTCTTTTTTTTTTTTGTTTGTTCGTTCGATTAAGATTCAACGTTCGTTGAGATATTCAAACTTTTTTTTCATCACAAAAAATTGAAAAAAAAAATGAAAAAAAAATTGACATTACAGATAATAAAAATACAAAAAAAGAGTGTTAAGAAAAAAAAAATTTGAAAAATTAATTTTTTTTTTTCCTTGGTAATTAAAAAAAAAAAAAAAAAAATAAAGGAAATGTTCACGAATAAATAAATACATAAAAGTAATTAAAAAATGCAAATAAAAGAAGAAAAAAATTATGCGATTGATGATGGATGTTGATTGAATTCGTGATTAATGTATGATAAAATTTATTTATTATTTATATATAATAATATATATATAATCGTAAATTATTATAAGCATAATTATTTCTTGAAACCATATTTTTTTTTTTTTTTTAAAAAAAAAAATGAAATGATGATTAAAGAGAAAATGTTGGACCATGACTGAAATTCAATGAATTTAACATCGCTGACGTCTAATACTTTGTAAAAATCAAAAGAATTCATGTTAGAATATTGTATTGTATTTATTTTTTGCTAATTTTTGTAAATATGAAAACAAAACTCACCCTTCGTCCTCGAGATGATGTTTTATTACCACGAAGCGAACTTCTTGATCGCCTATTACTATTTCTTTTCGTTACAGTTACCCAATCTTCAGTTACTACTCCACCACCATTGACCTGGTTGTCTTCATTGAAATTTTGATCAACTTTATTTAATTCATCAAATAAATCGTTGCTAGAATATGAATTACAAGGAGATTCAGGTGGTGTTGATAGAGCTGTTATTGCTACAGTAGTTACCGTAGATATAGGAGATTTTGGTTCACCCATTTGAGCAACGATACTTCGTCGTTTCTTATTCTTTAACTGTATAACTTGTGTCTGTAAACGAGCGATTTCTTCTTTCATTAATTCATGTTCTGAAACTATGATGATGAGAATTGATGATGTGAGTTTGATGATGATCGAGTAAATTATGTATAAAAATATGTAATAATAATTGAAATGATTTATTACCTTGTGATCTTGTCTGTTCAAGTTGTTTTCGTAATTTTGCGTTTTCTCCTTCTAATTGATATGATTTGGCCCTTTCTTGAACTATTATAAAAAAGAATTATATTAATATCGTCGACTACGTCGTATTATATACAATTGAAAATATAATAATAATTACCTTGTTGATTTGTTAAATTTTGAACTTGATTTGATAATTGTTTAATGGTTTTTGCATTTGATTTCTTTTCTTTATCATAAATGGTTTTAATTTTATTAAGTTGTTCTTGAATATCTTCAAGTTCAGCATTTGAACGTTCTTTTTCAATTTTAATATCATCTTGATAAACTTGTATTATAAAAGAAGTTAAACCATCTCTATCAGAAATCATTACATTAGCATCATCAAGTTTTGATTTTATTAATTTTAATTCAGAAGTTTGACGTTTAAATTGATTATTAACAGCAGCAAGTTCAACTTTTGTATTATCAAGAGAACCTTTAATAGAAGATAAATCAGCTTTTGCCCATTCAAGTTTTGATTTTGTAAAAGAAAGTTGAGCTTTTGTTGAATCCAATTGAGATTTAAAAAAAGTAAGTTGAGCTTTTGTTGCTTCTAATTCATCAGCATGTTCTTCTTTTGCAGCATGAAGTTCAGCAGCATATTTTGCTCTTATAACACCAATTTCAGCCAAAGTTTTAGCTTTAGTTGCTTCAATTTCAGCCGAACACATAGCTTGAGTAGCTTCAATTTCAGCGTTACACATGGATTGAGTAGATTCCAAATCAGATTTAACATTTGTAAGATCTTGTTGAGTAACTTCAAAATCATGTTGTAAAGATTTTATTTTAGCATCATGAGCTATTATAATTTCTTCACGTTCTTTTAATTGAGAATGTAAATCATCTAATACAGCATCAGTTTCACTTATAGTAGCAGCCAAATCATTTTTTGCAGCTTGTAAATCATGAGCACATTCTAATAAAGAAAAATTTAATTCTCTTATTTCACCTTCACGAACTTTTAATTCAGATTTTGTTTTATCAAGTTCAATTTGTAAAATGTTCTTTTCTCTTTTAATTTTATTTACAGAATCACTTAATTCATCAGTTGAATGATCATGTTCTGATAATAAATTTTTAAGATCATTTATCTCTTTATCCTTTTCTTTAAATAATAAATGTAATTTATTTGATTCTTGTGTAACCTTTTCTTTTTCTGATTCAATAAGTTTTATTCTATTCTCTAAAGCCAAAACATTAGCTTCACGTTGTTGTATTTCTTCTCTTAAATCATTTATAGTAGAAGTTTCAATAGTAGAAGAACGTACATTTTGTGCTAATGATTGCCTTTGACTTGTTCGACTTTTCTTTTTTGTTAAATAATTTTTTATACCTGAAGCGAATTCTTTTTCAGGTTTATTACCTATACCAGCACCTATACCATATCCAATACCTTCAACATCTTGTTGTAATCGTTTTGATTCTCTTTTTGATTCTCTCTTTGATTCTCTTTTTGATTCTCTTTTTGATTCTAATTTTGATTCTCTTTTTGATTCCCTTAATGATGGTGTAGGTATATTAGTATTTGATATACCTTCATCTTGGTTACGAAAAAAAGCGAAACTATTTCTTATTTGTCGACCACCACCTGGGTTCCGATTTTTATTAAATTGTAAGAATTTTTTCATAATTTTTTCATGGAAAAAAAAATTATAAAAAAAACTTTTTTATTTTATTTTTTTTTTTATTTTAAAATAAAAAAAAATTTTTTGATTGAAAGAAGAAGAAGAAAGAAGAAAAAAAAAAAAAAAAATTTTTAAAAAAAATTTTTTTTATTTTTATTTTTTTTTTTTACCTTTTTTTTTTTTTTTTTTTTTTTTTTTTTTTTTTTTTTAAACTTTAATGAGAGATCCAATCAAAAAACCTATAATTAAAACATGGGTGATATCAAGTTGTAAAAAGAAATGTAAATCAGGTTTATCATACTTGAAGATGTCAAATATAGGTTAATTGCTTATTATTTTTGTTGTTCAAAAGAAAATGTTAAATTTTTTCAATGTTTGAAAAGAAAGAATTCTCTCTTTATTTAGCATAATTGGCATAAGTCGTATGTTGATCTTGAGAAAAGATTTTTTTTTTTTTTTTTTGATCGTTATTTAATTGGCGTAGGAGATTTATTGTGTCACGTTTGTTTATTGAGAATTTTTACTTGACAAGTTAAAAAAAAATGTATGTAATGTACGGTATGTAATAATAATTCTTTGTTTTAAAATATAATTGAACACAAAAAAAAAAAAATGATTAACAAAGAAAAATGTTGAATAACTTGAATTCATTCAAAAGTCAAACAAAAAAAAAAAAAAAAAAAAAAAAATCCTTTTTTTTTTTTTTTTTTTTTTTTTTTTTTTTTGATGATTTTTTTTTTTTTTGATTTGTAATTTTGTAAAGGAAAAAAAANAAAAAAAAAAAAAAAAAATTTTTAAAAAAAATTTTTTTTTTTTTTATTTTTTTTTTTTACCTTTTTTTTTTTTTTTTTTCTTATCAAATTTATATATAAAATTTTTTGAAGTAAACAGATGACTCGTTTTTTTTACCCTTTCTGTAATGTAGTGTAAGATAAAATTCTTTTATTACATGCATTATTATTTGCTTTTTACTTTAAATGTAACTCAATCAATTAAAATTATATAGTAAGTTAATAATATCCGGAAGATCATTGAAAACAAACTTTCGGTTTAGTCTGATAATTTAATATGAATAAAAAAAAAATAAGGGTAAAATCCGAATGTTATTTGTTAATATATAAATTGTAAATTATGTAGTGTGACCAAAACTCTCTTTGATATATTGTTGATAATATTGATTTATATATATGAACATTATATAATTAAGGGGGAGGCGCGAAAAAAAAAGATGAATAGAACAAGATATATAACAGATAGCAGATATTATAGCTTATTTTCATTTTTGGTAACAAACTTTTTTAAAAAAATACCTAAAATAGAAATATAAAATGAAAAAATGAACCACTAAAAATAACTTATATTTTTTTAAAGTATATATATTTTAAAAGTGAAATAAAATGAGTAACACGTCTTTTTTAACAATATTGTCAAAAATGTCATTCTTTTTTGAAAAAAAAAAAAAAATTTTTTTTTCCATCAAAATAAATTTTTTTTTCATCGAATAATTTTTTTTTTTCATCGAATATTTTTTTTTTCCATCAAATAAAAATTTTTTTTTTTTCGTCGGAAGCTTCATTCATATTTAATTATTATTTGATTGATTATGAACTATTGATGATTGACTGATTGAAAGATACTGTATTATTGTCTATTAATTACCTATATCAGTATTTTATATATAATATTATATAAAATTTTTTTTTGAACAAATTAAAATTTATTATTTTTAAAAAAAATTATGCAAGTCATTTAACACTTTTTACTCACGATACTCACAATAACTTACGATACTTTACTCTTTTTAAAAAAAATGTAACATTAATAAACATTAATGTTTCCCTTATTTGGAATCTCGTTTAAAAAAAATTTCGCGTGGAAAAAATTTTTTTTTTTTTTTTTCACAATATGATTTCAATTTGTAAGAAAAAAAAACCAGTTTTTTTTTCAGATTTTGCTTATTTAATCACGCCATCTTGCACATGCAAAAAATTATATATATTTTTTTTTTTTTTTTTTTTAGATAACAATAACCTCCTTGTTATTAATACTCGTTTTTTTCTTTGTTGGTTGTACGCCTTTTATGGAAACAATAGATTTAAAAAAAGATTGAATCTCACATATGGAAAATATTTCATTTCGGGATAATTATAAAAAAAGTTTAAACTTGATTTTTTTGATTTTTTTTATTAAAAATAATTCTTATGATTTTCTAATGATCTTAACTTTTCTAATGTTAAATTACGTTTTGATTATAAACAATACCTGATACTCCTTAAAAAAGATCTTAAAAAAGAAGTAATTCAATAATTCTCGATACCTCAACAATAACTAATAATCCTCGTGTCTGTATAACCTTCCCCCCTTTTTTTATTTTAAGATGTCATAATGCAGACCTAAAAATTGTAAATGTACAGACCAAAATTGTAATAAACAGACCAAAATTGTAATATACAGACCAAAATTGTAATGTACTGACCAAAATTGTTATAATGCGAGCCAAGCCGAACCGTGGAAATTCGGAGGATAATAATAAATACGGTAATAACGGTAATTGCGGTAAAACTACTATTTTTTTTTTAACGATTAATAATCGGATAATAAGGTATTACAAATGTATTAATTGTATTAAAAATGACGTGCTATCTAAAAAAGAATCTTCCTTTTCACAAAAATTTAATATTTCAATTTATTACTTAAAATGGTAATGAATAAATTTAAACATGTAACCCTTTATACATGATTTTTCTATTTTTGTAAAATCAAAATATACCAGATATATCACACAAGTTTCTATTTTTGGTATTTATAATATATTTTAAAGATTTATTTAATGTTTACAAAATATAAATAATTTTTTTTAAACCCCGCCCTTACTTCATTTAAAATATTTTTTTTAATATATCACAAAAAAAAAATAAACTTTCATTGTAAAAATTATTTAAAAATTATGATCTTTTTTAATGTTTATGTTACGTTTAATTTTGTTTTTTAATTATAATCAAAATAAATCATAATAAAGTAATAAAATTTAAAATTTTTTGTATAGTAGTATAAATTTTGTAGTAGTATAAAAATTCTTGACTAGTATAAAATTCTAGACTATATAAAATTCTGGACTATATAAAATTCTCGACTAATATAAATTCTAGACTAATATAAATTTTAGACTAATATAAATTTTAGACTAATATAAATTTTAAACTAATATAAATTTTAAACTAATATAAATTCTAGATAATATAAATTTTATAGTTCATATAAAAAAATCCTTCAAACTTTTTTTTTTCATACCTCTTTTTTTTTTTTTAAAAAAAAAAAATCACATTGTTGTAAAATTGGGAATGATTCTTTTTTTTTTTTAAATTATAAATTATGTACCTAAATTCTTTGCATAATAAATTAATTAATTTATTGGAATAATTTTTTTTTAAAAAAATTACTTTTAATATATTAATCCGAAAATAAATATTAAGTAAAAATGCGTTTAGTTCATCATCATCTTATAATTTTCATTATACATTAGTCTTTTAATAGATTTTCATTTATTTTTTTTTTTTTTGGCACTAATAATAATCTTGCTTTGCCAAGATTATGCAATTATATAAATCTTTTAGATTTTCATAATAAATTAGTTCCTGAATTTTTATTTTGATTGGTGTAGACAAGAATTAGTTTTTTCATGTGAAATGTATGGTCATAAAAATGTGTGTTCATATGTGGTCATAAGTAAGGTAAAAGTAAGGTAAGGTCGTCAAAATGTGTGTTCATGTGTGGTCGTAGATAAGGTCTATCGAACGTGTTTATCGAATGGTGGTACAAACAATGTCTCATGGAAAATATGGACATGATTCAATTTCAAAATCGTTGTCACATGGAGACTAGTTCACCGCCGAATAATTAATTCAATTTTATGTATTTCACTGCTTCATTCGTCACACCATAATTCAATTTTTACTGCCTACTCGTCACCGAGACATAATAGAAATTAGAAACAATTCAATTTAAGTATTCCCTGCTCCACTCATCGTCGAGACAAACAAAATAATAGACATTAGACATGATTCAATTTTATGTATTTCACTGCTTCATTCGTCACACGAGGCATAATAAGGTATAGACATGATTCCGAGGCGTAATAGATATAGAAATGATTCAATTAGCCGTTTTAAATATTTCACTGTTGTAACTCGTCAAATGTGGTCACGAGTCACCGTGAAATGGAAATAATTCAATTTTTATGAACTGTAATTAACTGAGACGTAATAGATATAGAAACAATTCATTTTAAGTATTCCCTGCTCCACTCATCGTCGAGACAATCAAATAATAGACATTAAACATTTAGACATGATTCAAATTTAAGTATTTCATTACTCCGCTCGTCGAATGTGGTCACGAGTCACCGCGAAATAATCAAATATAGACATAATTCAATTTTAAGTACTTCTATATCTATTATGTCTCGGAGCAGTGAAATATATAAAAATTGAATTATTCCTATATCTAATTATTTCTTGGTGACTCGTAAACACATTCGACGAGAAGTAATTAAAATTGAGCGTCTCGGTGACGAGTGGAGCAGTGAAATAATTGAATTATTTCTATACCTAATTATTTCTTGGTGACTCGTGAACACATTCGACGAGAAGTAATTAAAATTGAGCGTCTCGGTGACGAGTGGAGCAGTGAAATAATTGAATTATTTCTATACCTAATTATTTCTTGGTGACTCGTGACCACATTCGACGCTGAGATAATCAAATAATAGGTATGATTCAATTTTAAGTATTTCATTGCTCCCACTCGTCGAATGTGGTCACGAGTTACCGAGAACATTAAGTATTCACTGCTGCACTCGTCAAATGTGGTCACGAAAAAATCAGATATAGAAATAATTCAATTTTATGTATATGTATAATATATATGTGAAATTTTTTTTTGATTTTTTCCCTTCCTATTTATGTGGGTTCTTTTGATTACGTAATCCGAAAATAATACTTTTTATTTTATCAAATAAAATTTATCATATTAATGTAATAATAGTATCAGAAAGTTTTGATTGCGAGCCAGGTAAGATATTTATTCTTTAGTTCTTTATTTATTTTAAATATTTTATTATTAATTTATTTCTTTAAAAAAAGTCTTCGAAAAGTATGATATTTTTAATGGAATCCTTATCATGTTTTTTTTTACTTATTAACATGTTTATTTATTTCACTGCGTCACCGAGACGTAATAAATATACAAATAATTCAATTTTAAGTATTTCACTACTCCAATCGTCGAATGTGGTCACGAGTCACCAAGAAATATTTAGATAGCGAAACAATTAATTTTAAGTATTCACTGTTTCACTCGTCAAATGTAGTCGTGAAATAATCAGACATAGACATAATTCAATTTTAAGTATTTCACTTCTCGAATGTAGTCACATAATCAGATATAGACATGATTCAATTTTAAGATACTCGTTAGATGTGGTCACATGGATGCGAGTTTCCCGAGAACTCGTCGAATACCGATCAAATAATAGACACAAGTATTTCACTCGTCAAATCATAATCACACACGCGGCAATTCATTTTTAAAATATTTATATTTTTTTTATAATTTGTTGATGTACGTTATAATAAAATAAGAAGAAAAATCAAAATACAAAATGGAAATAACAAAAATAATAATAAAATATATAGAGTTACCGATTATAAGATTATCCCAATAAGTACCCCTTATTATTGCATGAAATTTATTCCCCCCAAAAAATATAAAAAGTACCCTTATTAACGCATGTAATAATTGTAATAATTGCATGTAATAGTTGCATGTAATAGTGGTATGTAATAAATAGTGGTATGTAATAGTTGCATGTAATAATTGTATGTAATTTTTTTTAAACCTTGATCTTTAGACATAAAGATAAACATTTTGTTTGATCCTGCAAACTTGAAGAATGAAAATAATTTTGATATTGCTTTTGTAAACCAAGTATGGATAATACGGTTCTTGGATCGATGATTTCATCATATTGTTCGTATTCTTCTTCATTGTCATAATCATCATAATCTTCATAAACTTCATCTTCAGTTACACATTGGTCATCATCTTGTTCTTGCTGAAGCAATTCTTCATAGTACTGAAAAATTAAAATGAGATGAATAAAAGGTTGCCATAATACAAATTACATTTATACAATACAAATCATATCTTTGCATCTTATAAATACCTCTTTAGCTTCCCATAATTTTTGATAATCAGGGTCATCAAAATTCATTTCGTTTAATTCAAAACAAATCATATCAATAATTTCATTATAATCAGGACATTTTAGCCAACTTGTCATAGGATGATCACATTTAGAACATGATAGATCAGAAATTTTTATTCCAGTAAAATCATTCTCATCATCATCATCATGATCATAATCATCATCATCATAAATATCTTCAACAGCTACACTACGTAAATCTTGTATATTATATTCAGGAAAGCCGCAATTATTACATGCGGCAATCTTATAATGCAGATGATTTGGTTGATTACAATTATGACAGGATTGATTATAAATTAAAGATTTACGTTGGATAATAATTGATTTAAGGGTTGATTCTTGTTCCTTTAACCATTTGATACAATAATCGCATTCGTTGAAATTAGTATTTGGTTGATTACATCCTTTACAAGTACCAAAAATTTTGCGCCGTCTAGTTAAAATTGGAGATTCGACAGCAATAGAAGTGGTTATGGTGTTATTCATTGCAGTTGGGTAAAAAGGATTTGTAAAATATGGTAAGATTCGGTAAATTTTGGTAAGATTTAGTATTAAGTAAATTTGAATAAAAATTTGAATAAAAATTTGAATAAAAGCATTAATTTCTTAAGAAGCTAGGTTTTATAGGTTTTTATCTAAAAGTAGAGAAAGAAATTCTTAAAGAAATTTTCTATGAATTTAAAGGTTATAAAATACGATCCGCTTACCTTGTGAAAAATTTCTTGGATCGTTAAATTTTTGATACTTCAAGTATACTAAAAAAAGAAAGTTTAAAATATTTTTTTTTTTTTGGAATATATTTTCTTAGGAAAAAGAAGAGTCGTAAAAAGGAGATTTCTTAGATGCAAGGATGCAAAGAAAAAAAATATATATTTTTTTCTTTTTTCTTTTTTTTTAAAAAAAAAAAAATTAAAAGGTGAGAATAAAATTAAGAAAATAAGTTGTTTATATATAATGAATAATGAGACCAATCGTAGAAAATTATTATTGCGCGAACAGAAACAAACTTGTCAATTGTAAACTTTAGAACGCGTATATTGTTTGTTGTGTTACAGGAGAATAATACGTTTATCTGTGAATACAAAGAGTACCAAACTTAATATGGAAAATAAATAAATTAAATATATATTAAATTTCATCATCATATACTGTTCATAACATAATTTCCCTCCGTTTTTGTGAAACTAAAAATCCTTTTTCTTATTAGAATGATTGGTTTCTGAATAATTTGATAAGGCTTATTTTTTTTTTTTGATGCAAGGGAAATTCTACCTTGAAAAAATGATTTTTTTTTCTTGGCTGAATAATAATTGGCTGAATTACAATTAAAGTAAGAACCCTTTTTTTTTCGGCAGAAAGCAGGTATTTCGGAATTATAAACAATTGAGCAAAGTTTAATTTTTTATGCAGTGGGGTTTCTTTGATACGTAAATATGCTTTAAAAAATTAAATTAAAATTCCGATTTCGTATTCTTTTTTTTTACAATCAAATTCTTTAGAATTTTACATATTTTTTTTTTTCTACTAAAAATTTATAATCCAAAATGCAAAATAAATCTGAGTTATTTTTATTTTTATACTTGAGAAAAAAAAAACTATGACATCAATCCGCTTTAAAATTTAATACCATGACCATCAAATAATGCAATAAATGAATTTTTCTTCTGTTTTACAGAAAAAGATTTTCGTTTCCAAATTTTATTTTTTTAAAAAAAAAATTTCTCTTTTTGTTTTCTCAAATTAGACTAATGTTATTTATATATTTATGTGATTATTTCATTATGATTGGTACATTTCATGTTCCATGGTACGAGGCTTATTATGCATAAATTTGATAATACCGATGTTCATTGTACATAATTACAATTGTGTGTTTTAATAACTCAAGAAAGAAATACCGCAGATACTAGATTAGTACTAGATTAGCGTTAGATTGACGCTAGAATAACGCTAGAATGGCGCTAGAATAGTACTAAAATAGTGTTAAAGTTGATTTAATTTTTATGCATTTCACTAAAACTGTGATATTCAAATCAAAAAAGTTATTATTTCTTTAATAGCTTAAATGATATACCCGAAATTCGCTAATCAAATTTATTTTTATCATTCTGAAAGACTGAAACTATGATTTCTGAAACTATGGAAATTCCAGAATTCACAAAATCAAAAATTATTCGTTAGTTTAATTGAAACTATGATTTACAAATCTCTATTTAAAATTAGTTTTATATTCTAATATAAGGATATACTGTATATAATTTCTTTTATTATTATTATTCATTTCAGGTGAGGTTTAAACAATTTAACCGTGGTACCATTTTTGATTCACGGTTTAATTAAACCGCCGATTCAAGATGTCGATTTACTGTATAATTTATCCAATAAATTTGATTTAAAAAAATTATAAGTAAGAAATGTATAATTTAGGTAAGTTATTAATAATAAATTAAAAATTAACCAATAAGATAATTTTATTTTGAAAATATATAAAAAATTCAAAACAGCAAAATTCGAAATATAGTGGACACTTGAAAATTTTTATTGTCGGGATTGTCGGTACTCGGGTTACTCGGCTAGTCGGATTATTAGAAAAGAAAATAACACGGGCATACCTTAATTAAATTTAACATAATTACATTATATTGTATACTTCATTATACATGTACTTTATACTACGCCATCATATATATATTTACCCCAGTATCGCCCCAATAAAAATTCCACCCCCACGTGTCCAGTGATGTTTAATGGGGCGTGAAAAATATCCTTTTCACCACTAAAAATTTTAAGTCCCCAGAATACTTATGAAAAAATGAAAACGGTAGGGTGTGACGCGGGTGACATTTTATGCAGGTCACGTGGGGTGAAAAATCTTGGGGCGACACAATAAAAATTTTCAAATGTCCACTATATTTCGAATTTCGCTGTAACAGTCGAGTTTGATCTTTGTTTAACTCGGCCGATTTTTCTTAATTTGCAGCTCCAGCGAAAATAAACATTTCATTTCTCTGTCTTCTAATTTGAGGTCAAGTAACTTTTCTAATTATTTGGACATCTAGTTTCGTTCTTCTCACAATTTGTTCTGGAAACGAAAATATCAAAAGTTTTTTCAGAATATAAATATTTAAGGTATATGATTTAATTATTATATATAATAATGCAAATGTTGTTATATCATCTAATAAATTACTTGACATATCGGCTGATTGGAAAATCAAGCCAATTAATATTTAAGCTCAGTTGATGGGTTCATTATATAACTGATGGGTTACTTATTGTCATTAACATATAAAATTATGGGAGGCTTTTTTGTCAGAATTTTTTTTTTTTTTTTAAAAAAAAAATTATTTAAAATGTAGGAAGAAGATCAACTATGGCGCATCAAGCAAATCACAACCCAGAAACCATGGCCAGAATTATAAGTAATCTTGGCCGGAATTAGAAAATTATTTATTTAGGCCGAAATTTTTGTTAGATAACCTTCACTTTAATGGATTGGACAAAATTGATTTCGTCTTTCAGAATACTTGAATAAAAAAATTCACATTGAATATTTTGATCTATATTTTAACCGGATTGAAAATTCAAAATGACATTTGGATTTCGAACTAGGAATTTCAGTGAAAAGTTTCAAAATATTTCAACTTTTCAACTGAATTTGTATTCGAAATTTGGATCTAGATTTGATTGGTTCGTTTATAAAATCGGATTTTAATTTAAAACAAAGTAAACAATGTAAAAGAATTTTTTGCTTTATTATTAAAGGATTCTAGATAAATTAAGTTGGATACAGACTATGTTTGACAAATGAACTAAATCAGGTATAGAATCCCATATCGATCCGAATTCATATCTAAATGCTAACCCGAATTTATTAAATTCAAATTTTATATCCGGTTAAAATAAAAGGCCTGATTATTCAAATTTGCATCATGCCAAGAGAAACTCGGAATAAAATATAAACTACTGTACAGTAGTAGTACATCACTGCACTCAGACACTCAGATCAGTGTTCCGAATCTAATAATCTAGTATTCTATGATTCCTATGATTCTATGCTTTCCCGAGTTTTACCAATATCTCTTGGCACTGTGACCAGGTGCCCTGAAATTTGCTGTACCCGGATTTTTTTTAAACCGGATGAGCCGCCTTAGTTTGATTTAAGGATCTGGTTACATATGGGTAACTTATTAACTTCTAATTTTTTGAGAAATCATATTTTGATTCTTGATACTGTAAAATTACGTTTTATAATTAAATTAAAGGTGAGTGTATAAGTGATAATTTATAAAACGCGAAATTTTAAGGCGGAATTTATCAAGCGTGTCTATTATTTCATTGAAATGCTAAATATTGTCTTGAATATTGCAAAGTTTTTATTATAATTTAATGGAAAAAGATGATTAAAACTGAATAAATTTTGATAACATATTTTTTTTTTTTTTGTAGCAACATACAATATATCGGATATTGGCAATAATTGGTCATCTAGTAATAACTAAAAATTTTTTTTAATGAAAAATTTTATCAAAGTTCAGTGTCAACGAATATTGAGTTCGGTTATTTTTAAATTATTTATAGCATCTCACGAATCGGTTAAATTAGACTTTGTTTGGAGGAAGGATATATGCATACAAGCCAGCAACTGCAAGTTAAATTAGAATTTTTTGATTTTGGTAAATGAGGTAATTCTAATTTTTTTGCTTATATCGTGATTGTTAATGGTTTTTCATAATGTTTTAACTCACAACCTAATTCATTCGTTCATACGCAATAGGATCATAACTGACAGGCAGTCCATTTGATATCGAGAAATTTAAAAAATAAGCTGTGATTCTGGAATAAGTTTACTGATTGTTCCATATTCGTTGTTATAAAACGGAAATTATAACTAAACAAATATTGTAATCTTCAAGTAAGTTATAACTTTTGCCCTGTAAAAAAAGTTGATCCGTTTTTTATATTCCATCTTTTTTCCGTAAAAGGCTCATATTCCCAGAATTAATAACCTTATATCACGGAATTTATTTCTCCGTGAATGGATCGTGAAAAGCTCATTTACGGAGTTTTTATAGAAATAACGGATAAAATTTTTTACAGTATAGGGTTGAAGCTGATAGATCGTAACAAAAATAAAGTTAATATTATGATTTTGCTCAACGTTCCTCATTTGCAAGAATATAAGTATCATATAATCACTTTCTGCGTCAGATGCCGATGACGATATGACGGCTGGCGGTCAACCCACTTAAGGCATTATAATATTGGGCTGATAATGTAGGCCGGCGTCATCTGACGCAAATCGCATTTGACGCACAACATATATAAAAAAGAAAAGAGGTGTATAAAAGATTGAGTACTGTTTTATCATTTCTAATAAATTCACAGATAATTTATAATAGTTATTAAATTTTTTTTTAGAATTGGGCGGGTGAGAATTAATCAATCTCGAAGATAAAAATAATTAGACGTGATACATCACGTGACATAAATTTAGTAATAAATAGTGAACCAAAATTCCTTTTCAATTTTCGTATAGATCTGATTTAAATTCAGACCGTGCTATTATTTTAATTTATCACTTGAAGGTATTATTTAATTTTAAGTTCACGGTTCCTTTATCTGAAGTACTGAAACATCACTATTAATATTTAATCCATCACTATCACAGATTTAAATAACGATCAATATTAAAGTCTGAATTTAATTCGATGAGTGGATCAATAATTGTACGCTTCCCCAAAGATGATTATTTTAAAGTTGAAACAATTTCCGGAATATTTGGGCGTTTAGCTGGTTTCACAATTTCACATAAATTTAAATAATTGTTACTTTAGTTTTACAATCATGCACTTTTAGTTAATTTTCAATCCGAGAGGTTAATGGTATTGATTTTTTAAAACTTGTTTTTTTTATAACTATTTTTTCATTTTTAATAATTTTTGATGTTTTTTTAGGAATAATTTATTTTTTTTTTATTTTTTTTACAAAAAGTTCCGAATTGAAAAATATCTCATCTAAAATGTGGGAACGTGGTTAAACTAACATCATTATAATAGGTACAGTATATTAAACTTTTATATTATCTTTCGATTTTAAACTTTCATAACACGTTCTAATATTAAAATCAGATTTCTTTGTATGGCAAATTTATTATAGATTGATAATGAATTAATGTATTGGCGAATCATACTTTGACCTATAACAATATTTAGTACGGATGAAAAAATTAAGTTCTGAAGGATCGGTAATTATATTTATTGCTTTTTCTCAAATTGCTTATTTTTTAATTTAAACATTTTGATCTCAATTCTCCAAAAGACCGAAACTTGTTGGCATCAAAAAAAGTTAAGATGCGTGAGGCTACAAGAAGACATCAAAAAGAATTGATTAACCGTCTAGAAAAATAAAGCCTATGGAGACATGCTGCTCAATGTTAATGAACTATGGAGGTCAGTCAGTCGAAAACGGTAATGAAATTGAATTAGAAGAAATATATATATACATATATATATACTGTATATATAATTAAAAGATATTCTAGAACATGGTCAAGAGGTTTATTTATGTTTAAAATAGTTATTCTTACTTAGATACCCATAAAAGAACGAAGAGGCTTTGGAGAAATAGATAACTATGAAGAAGAGTGAAGCTTTTCTTTGCAATTTAAATGCATTATAACCTTTATTAATTTGTGTATCAGTTAATAGAGTAAGAGAAGAACTATCTTCAACCGAAAAAGAAGTAACGTGAAGCATTATAAATGTCATAACCAACAAAGAAAAATCCAACATAGAAAAATAATTTCAACTAAAAAAGTGGAACATGAGCATAAACAGTTTATTTCCAAAATATCCACTTGATAATCTCATTTACATTCTTCATCTAAAGATTTTGTAGAAAGAACTTTGGATTAAATATTATCAAGGCATTAGAATAATAAAATACTAGCTTAAATTGAAGCTATTCAGTAATAAAAAGTTGTAACTTCAAACCAAGAGAATAAATAAAAATACAAAATAAAAACACAGATATTTTATTATATTTATAATTACATATACCGTAAATATCGTATATTATAATTTAAGTTTCTAACCTCCAAATATCACAGTAAACAAATTTTTCGTAGACTATTATTTTAAATAATATTACAATCAGCATTCTCGCAATACCTGTAATGTATATTTATTGGTCTATAATTCCTTACTATTGCTTTATCAATTGATTAATTCTTGAAATTTTGTGTCAATATTCGACTTCCAACATCAAATCGGGCCGTCGTCACAAATTGCTACTATCTTAACTATTTTTTTGAAAGATCAACTTGTTGAATAGTGCTTTCACATGAATCTGAATCAAGGATAATAATTTCTCGATAACTGCACTTTCACCCACTTCATTTGCTAATGCATCAATAAGATTATCTTTCTTTTTTACAACAGCTTTTTCTTCTCTATTCCGAAATTTTTGCCTTTTCTTTTCAATATAGTCGTCCATATAATATGGAATACCCATGCTCTACTTTGATTCCCGTTGCAAACATTCGATAATCATATGAAATTTCAAAGAAATATCATGATTAAATTCCAATTCACAAATTATATCGAAACTCGTTCGTTACTAGAAAAGTTAAATTCGATGTGTTATTAAAATATCAGAAATCATTTAATATATTAGATAAAATTAATGTTCATATCATACGTTCTTACTTTACTAGGGGCAGTTGATCCACCTGCGATAACTATCGTGATGTTATAATGCCTGAGTAGAATTAATAGCGTTTGATAATTATAACACAACTTCGTATCAGCACCAGTATATATTATAATGCACAAGCACCGGGTGCCAACATTTTATTTTTTTTTTTTTTGTCCTGGCAGTGATGACATGATTGATGATTCTATTGCATGTTTGTTTAGTTATTGGCTTCACATTTCCACTGCGTAAACCATTCCAGAAGAAACAATTCTTATAATTATTCAACTATGAGAAGAGTTTCTCAATGACAAACGTAGAAACATTACGACGCTCAAAACAGGTTCACGATGAATCATCTTGGGTGAAACTTAATTTCGTTAATCCCTATATTTACTAAAAATTATAAATTCAATTATAAAAATCCATTATTATAAAGTTAATCAAATAAATTGAATTATATCTAACTTACATCATCATATCCTGTAAGAGCCTATGGGAATAAATTTAACGAAATATTTGGTCAAACAAGCAGCCTTAATTAAAATAATTCGCCAACATGCTATAAAGAGCTTTATTGAGTTAGTCTACATTTGGCTATATTAAAAATAACATATAACTAACGTTAATGTATTTAAAATGCACAACAGACTACCTGAAATACAAGCATATTTGAATAATTATGTCATTCCTATTCCCGCGGATTTTCCTGGACAGCTCGTTTTTAACTTTTATTGAAATAGAGTTAATAATAGTACTCCACGGCACCCAAACATAGTCCCAAACACCAAATATCGCTACTACTTCAATTTCAGACATATTAAAATTAATCAAATAAATAAAAAGGTACTCGTAGTTCGTAGAAAGACGAGAAAACTTTCGGGTGGCTAGTTTATAGAACAGACAGTCTACATTAGAAAAGCAATTGTAAAAACGGATAACTCAATATTTCAAAAGAGATTACACCATTTTTGGGACATTGGCATCTTTCACTTAATACTAGAGAATCTGTTTTCTTAGTATTAAGAGTATTTGGAATGAAAAGAAACCAAAGCCATAGAATACTTTACTATTATATTTGGCACATGCTGGCTGGCAACTAATTAAAAATATGTAGAAGAACGGTTGGATATCATTCAGCAGTACCACCGTGAAATGGAATAGTATTAATATGCAGCCATGCATATAATGAAGAATGCTTTCAAAACTAGGTCTTCGATGTCACATTGCTATTCTTACTTAATTAACTTCTATTGATGAATTAACAAAGTCATATCAATCAGTTGAAGATATAAATGATGAATTTGATATAAAGAACAAGAAACAGCCTGAAGACTCTGAATTTGATAATGTAGAAACGACAAACATCTATAAAACAATTGAGTGAAAAAATATTGTATCTGTAAAATAAATTTATACTAATAATAAAATAACATTTGCATAAAATCGGATTCAAATACCTCCTACGCAACAGCCATTGTGTGATCAAAATTTACTAGCACGATTTGTATCATACTAAAAGTATTTCTTTTAATAGGTATAATTGTGGAGTTGCAAGTATTTTTTGGACATTTTGTAGTTATCATACAGGTTACTGTATAGTTTATTATATAGTTATTTATGTATTATATAGGGTATTACAGTAAAAACTCTATAAATGCACCATTCCCTTCTTAAATGCACACTTTGATTCCGTCCCAAGTATATATGACCTCTATTTATTTACTCTTTATAAATGCACACCATTTGTAATCGCACGCTTTTATCCAGTCCCAAGGGGGTGCAGTTATAGAGAGTTGACTGTATATAGGTTATTACATAAGTAGTATTTTTTACGGGTTTGAACATAGCTGATAGTATTTTTATCAAATTTTGTGGTAAAAATTATTGGCTGTTCGTCTCGTGAAAATTAGCCAATAGATGGGTGCTAAGTTACATCATTTTTTTAATATAAATATCAGTACCCCCATATTATGAAAATTTTAAAAATTATGTACGAGTTTACGAGTTTACGAAGCACTATACATGCAGATTTCAAAGTGACTACTAGTTCTCATGCAATACTAACAGGAGTCGAAAGTAGGCAACTATTGTAACCCGAACAATTGTACAATTGATTGCCTCTAATATTTTCAGATCTTGATGACTATGCACGAATCTCAGCAAATGCAGCAGTTACATTAGCAAATTTTCAAATTTTCCATTGTTACCGACATTTATTATGATGTAAGTGTTCGCTCGTACACTTATAACGTGTGTAGATGATTATTCTTCTGTAGTGACATTTTTTCTTCTCTGTCCGTAACTTGTAATTTGTTCTATTTACAGAAATAAAAAATTATTTTCCTGTAGGTGATCGGACAATTCGTAACGCGCCCGCATGATTGTTTTTCTCCTAAACGATGTCAAATAGAGGACAAATCAGTTGGAATCCGGGTGGATTCAAAAGTAGACGGAGTTGAAAATAGACTAACAGGAGTCGAAAGTACAGTTTCGAAAGTAGATTTGGAGAGGGCGCTTTGTTTTCGTAAGTATATTATTCCCCATTTCCAATAAAAAAGATTTATATTTATGAGTATTTTTATTTTGAAACTATTTGAACTGTAATGTTGCTAAAATTTCTTTTAGGGGGACAAGAAGTTCTAACGTTTAGCGTACGAATGACCAAAGAATCGAGCATGTGCTTAATGATCAAGGTGTATTTACCCATGCCAATTTGATCAACTTCTCTGACCGGGAAGTTATTTTCAAATGGCTTATTTGAAACATACAAGAACTGTAGTAATGATGACCGTAGAAAATACCTCGCGGCCTTTCTTGGTGTAATGATGTGAATTGTTTTTTAATTAACTTTGAATCATGGAAATCAGTTAGTGTCACATGATTTGTCTCTACTAGAATGAGTGTTCATTCATACTGTATATTTTAGAAAAAGAGTTTTTAAATGAAAGAAATTTATCACTTGATTAAATTTAAGAGTTAGTTGGGATTTATTAGTGGCTTAGCGAATTATATGATTGAAACCTAAACTTTTTTAGTCAGAGAGTATATTAATAATAATATTCTAATAAAATTTTACTTGTCATATTACCAAAATATACTTCCGAAGTTTTACACGAATATGTGAATAGAAGCAGTATATTCATACGAAGAAAAGCTGAAATACCGAGATGTGATGGTAGGAACTAATTGACGGTTGTACGCGTGATGATGGTCAGTGATTTTCTCAGCGAAGATCAAAATGCCGATATATAACAAGAGGAGCAATATGTCCGTTTTATTTGGAAACATGTGGCTGCATTTGTAGGAAAGCAACTTCAAGCTTTACCATTTGATTAAGGTGATTGTGAATTTAATCTTGTTGTTTGCGTTGCTAGTCATATATATTTTATTCATCCGGATAATGGACAAATGAAGCTGGATAATGGATTAGGATATAAACAATGTAGATTGTTTAAATCAAATTTATATGATATATTAAGTATAAATTATTTTGTATACGCTGTAGAAAGAAAATTTTTATTGCTGCGTCCAAATGCGCTCGCTCATTACTTGCTGTGGCTGGAGCTAAAGGAATTGTTAAAATCAAACATAGTATTGGATCGGTTATAAAAGTATAATAATATATTTTATTAAGGTTCCAAGCAGATAGGAGAGGTTGTCTTTTGTATTTTTAAGATTTAATTCGATAAGATCAACAAGTTTTATTTCAGTAAACTTGTGTCCATATCTTTCAATAAAAGACCAGCATCATATGAATGTAATATTAATGATTCTAAAAGACTTGACTCATTCGCAGTAGTAATGTCTCGAAATTGGGCCAAATGGGTTTTCAATGAATTGTAGCTCATGGTAAATATAAGTTCGTTTATTATATATATAAATTTATTATCTCAATTCGTAATTAAATTTTTCAATTTTTGCCAATTTTTATTATAAAAAGCAAAAGTGAATCACAATTTTACATTTACTGCCTTTTTAAGTTTAGAGAATTATTAATTGTGACAATTTAAAAGTAAACTCTTAATTTATTAAATGAAGTTATATAATTTTCAGTATAGTCTTTAAAATAGCGGCATCAACTCCATTAGGATTATGTATAGAAGTGTTACTTGAAAAATATAGGAATAGGAGTTACTTTAACATTATTGAATAATATGGTCGCCATAGTGATATTTGTGAAATTGATATATTCGTGTACTATGAGGGTTATGATACTACAATGCAATCAATAAGATTATTAAACTATATGTACATGTATAATAAAATATGCTAAAATCGCAATTTTTTTTTTTAAAAAAAAATTTCAATAAACTTACATGACTGTTAATATATGTGCGAACACTTGATTTATGATTGTCCGCATTTTTTTAAACATATTATAAACAGTTTGATACGTTGAACTCTTTCCCATATTAGCAAAGTGTTGATGACATTTTTCGAGGTTCCAGTTCCTACCATAAGAAGTCCTATCGCTGTTTTCGTTCCACCAACTTGCTTATTACGTAATGCTGCCATTTTATAGCTCACTTTTTGCCTAAGCATTTGTTTTGTTGTATGGTCTTTTTGTGTTAGATTCATAGATTGGAACAAAATGTCAAAAATCCACCAATATATTTATTGTCCGATAAAGTTTGTGATCATACGAGCTACTTGATCACCAAAGAACTATGAAAATTTTACAGATTCTATTTATATTTAACGTTATTAATAATAATGCTATATACTAACGCTAGTATTTAACATTACCATTAGTTGAAGACTCCTGTAATTTAGTTATATATTCTCTCAATTCCAATCCTAAGACTTTAACACATTGCTCTAAAATCTCTAGATTGTGTGTATTATTACTATTATTTAACAAATCATGATACACTTCTTCTCTTAAACAATTTTTTTTTTCGCTCCTTTGTATGATAAATCTTTGTCAACACATTTTTTTACTGGATTTTGATATGTTTCATTTATAGGAAACAAGTTCATTATAATGTTTATACAAAGTTGATCATCTACTTTGCAATTGAACTGTCAAAAAAGATTCTGTAGAACCGGTTTGCACTTTTGTAAGTGCTTCTAAAGTTAATTTTCGAAACTTTTCATTGGAATTTTGCAGTCCACAAGCGGCACAACCCACATTTAAAAGATTCACCAACCTTTAAAGATCCATTTTTTATTACTGCACTACAGAGTTCACAACTCAGCATATACTACATATACTACATATACAGGTAAGAAAGAGCCGTTATACTTTTATGAAAATTTTGAACGCCTATTTAAGTAACGCGTTACATATATTCGTCGATCTGGATCACATGGTACTAAATAGCCAATAATCTTAAGATCTTTGATCTATAATTGATTGGTCGACACTACATATATTATTGGTCAGTCTAGGATCATTTTTTTGTTAATGGCTAAATTTTCTTTTAGACTTTTACTGGCTAAATATCAAATATATTTGAATCTAATTATACTTTTTATATACTCTTACTTAATAGCATGAGGGGTGACCGATATTTTATCAATAACTATTATTTACTGTATATTCGATCCCATAATTTAAGAATTTGATCCTTGTCTTCCAAGTAACTTATTTAGCAGATTTTTTTTAAAAAATCTTTATTCAATAATAATATCTCCATATGCTAAACCAATTAAGTTTTTCTTTTTCAACTATTTCCAAACGTCTATTACCAACATATGTTACACATTATACTCTCTATTATTTGGCAAAAAATCTAACAGCCACTGTATGAATAATTGAATATATACTTAAAGTAGAAAAGGATTTTGCGACATTTTTAAATGATCCAGTAAACGTTTAATTTGTTAAATAATTATTAATCCGATATTCAAATTTTTTATGGGGTTTTTTCCATGTTTTTTCACCATTTTTTTTTTACAAAATATCGTTTCGATTTATATTAATCATGTGGATTGGTAGCCAGCTCCGAGATGAAAGAAAACAAATGTATGACGTATATAATTATTATTTCTTAATTAAAATTATAAGACATTTAACACACAGTAATATAATGTCAACAAGTGAAGAGATAAGTTTATTTAAAATGCTAAAATATGCATGTTGTGCAAAATATTAGTATTGTCCGGTGAAGCGTGACTGTACGATCCTATACAGATTGTATTATCCCCTGCAATTTTGAATTTCCTTTCTTGAATGAACTACTCTGTTTTCTTCTTTTTCGATTCTTATGATAATTTTTTTGTTGTGTATTTTTGATACACGTAATAGTAGATTTTTGTGATATTTTTCCCTTTATTTTTTTTCACAATCAAGCATTGCGAAGGATTTTTATTTCCATGTTTATATATTACACAATTTGCATAATCATTTTGATAGACATGATTCGCACCAATCAAGTAAATCAATATCTTTTTTAGCAATATATCAGATATATATAATGAATTTAAATTAAAAAGTAACACAGTAAATAGGTTGAAACAAATCAGCTTAAGTATTTATTCTTTATTTCACATATATGGTTTTCTTAATGGTTAATATGGACTAATAAATATATATATATATATATATTTTTTTTTAAAAAAAAAAGAGTCCCGATTATATAATAAATCATAATGTTATGTAAATTATTATGTACCACCTCAAAAAATTTTTAATATAAAAGTGTTTGTGATTTCCGATTTCGATTATAAATTGTTGGCATAATTGCATAAAAAAAAAATTGTCTTAAAATGTTATTATCAAATCCAGTATTCGGATTTGGTTCTAGAAAAAAAAATCCGATTTATCAATAAAATAAAACGAGTATTGATATAAAGAAACGAATCCCGATTGTGTAAATATGCGTTAAATGAAATAAGTCAATTGTTCTAATTGTAATTTCTCTAAATATAAAAAAGAATTGTTTAAACGTATTATTGTATGTGTAAATTTACGAAAAAAAAATGATATGGTAATTTTACGTTTTTCACGAGGAATAACTTAAAAAAATTCAATATCGAGTAATGAATTAATGATGGAACCTAATGGACGGCTATAATAAATGGCTTTTTCATGATATAATGAAGACTGAAGACTTAATTTTTCCAAATTTATGAATGGAATATCAGGATCATCAAACTGAGTTGATAAATCGGAACACCAATTTTCTAAACATTCGAAAATGTGGGATGCCGTTGGTCTACTTGACGGACTAGCATTTAAACATTGTAGCATTAATTTAGAGAAAACAAGTGGGGTCCCACTAATAACACTTGGTCTTAATCCTGAGCAAATTTGTTGTACGAGTTGTGAATCATGAGGTCTATCACAATAGGGACGTACTCCAGCTGATAGCATCCACATGATCATACCAAAACTATAGATATCTGATTCTTTGTTCGGTGTATTTCCATCAAAGACCTCTGGTGCGACAAAAGGTATTACGCCGTAAATTTGTGTAGATATTTGTTTATCGATGACAGGTCCGTGTAATCCAGTATCGACGATTTTAGCATCAATTGAATTCGCTTTACTTTCAACTAATACATTTCCTCCATGTAAATGTCCATGAATGAGATCATGCTCATGAATAACATTAAGACCCGCAGATATTGACCGTAGCATATCTATGATATCTCTCCAGCAAAGAACTCCCATAGATTCATCGAGATACGAATATAAGTTTCCATTTTTATAATATCCTAAAACGAACATATAACACGATGCTGGATCTTTGGTTATACCGAAACAATTCGCAAGTGCCCCATTTTGTAAGCATTTGTAATATCTGTACAACTTTTTTTTGAGTAAATGAAAAAAAAAAAAAAAGAAAATTGAATTAAAATTTATTCATTTAAATAGATTTTAATAAGTGTTTATATTAGAGCAAATTTATTTGATATGCTTACTTGATTTATAAATTTTTGACTCAAATTTTGAGAATTATCCAATCGTTTTAGAATAACCTTAATTGGACCAGTACGAGTCCATACTTCTGCTTCTTCATCAAGATTCCATCTTGGGCCTTCCATCCATACTGCTGAATAAATTGAGCTGAAAGCGCCTCGTTTATTAATATTTTCAATCAAGTCGAATTGGTCAAAATCAATCCATTCAAGATAATCCATACCCTCTTTAGCATTTAACTGAGTATGTCTGATAAGTTCATCTATTTTAGAGTTTCCACTAGACCAATTACGAAAATTATCTTTTAAAAATGCAATATCGCAATTATTACACCATGCTACTGCTGTTCGTTGTCGTGCACATTCGACACACTTATCATATGTCATTCTGGATCCAGACATTTGAAGTATTCGCAAAAATGAAGAATAAACTCATTTTATCGGCTTATTTATAAGTTTCTAGTTTCAGTTCTATTAATAGCATTTCGACGATCAATATCAAGTGATATTAATAGCCGCCAAATGCAGATCGTCTCAAAACAGACAAACATTTTTTTATTGATCACGATATATTCGGGATAAACCGATTTAGCCCATAACGAACTTTTTCTTAAACCAAACCATCTATAATTAATTTTATCACTATATACCTACTATACCAGATATTATAAATTTTGCGATATTGCATATAATGAAGTTAATCATAAACCAGTCATATTTATTCGCGATAAACCGAATTCAACGCAGTCGACCACCTGATATCTCTAAATTTCGGTGCATCTAAGTTTCTGTATGATAACATTGTATTGAATTATTGATATTATAAACCCATTTTAAGGTGATAAATATGATTTTATATTGATATATTTTTTAGATATACCGATTTTATACTTTTTAATATATAAATCGGTATAATAGACATATTTGATTTATCGAATATTCGATATAACGACCCAAAATAGCTTGAACGAAAGGTTCGTCATGTCGAGTTCTGATTGTATATAGATTTACGTAAAAAATAAAAAAATAAAACTTTATTAAAAGAGGCTATTTGACATGGATGACAACGAACTGAATGATGATTTTCCTGAATATATTGACTATAGGAATGTTGAAAGTAAAGAATCTTTATCGATGGTACTCGGGTTACTCGACTAGTCGGAAGATATAAAACATGTGACATATATATATACATATATAATGGCATAGTATAAAGTATAATGAAGTATAATTGCCCTGTAAAAAAAGTTGATCCGTTTTTTATATTCCATCTTTTTTCCGTAAAAGGCTCATATTTCCGGAATTAATAGCCTTATATCACGGAATTTATCAAATTATTCACATTTTCCGTGAATGGATCCGTGAAAGGCTCATTTTACGGAGTTTTACAGAAATAACGGATAAAATTTTTTATAGGGTTGTACTGTATATACTATATAATTGATAATGTAATTATGTTATATTAACATTATATAGCCATCATATACAGTATATATACAGTATATGACACGTGTTATATATCTTCCGACTAGTCGAATACCCAACAATCCAGACAATAAAAATTTTCAAGTATCCACTATATTTCGAATTTTGCTGTAATTGAGGTTAAGGTTTTTTCGGTCGGTTCCAATCTCTAAGTGTTTGAGGCGCTATTGTCAGTAAGCAGTGATCAATAGGAATTGCTATTAATAGTGATTTCAATATTGGAGAAAACTCGCATATTCCTAGATTTTAATTGAATTGACGATATAAATTTGAAATATAGAAATTTCGTGGCGTAAAATAAATAATGATTGTATTTACCTTTTTGTTATTTATTTGTTTAAATTAATAAAGCCGACCCCAATTTTTGTTGGAATTTCCAAAATACACTGCTATGATATGTACATCAATCATCATTACGAAGTCATTTTTAAGCAAGCATATGGGCCGATTTTTGGAAGGCTAATAAATCAACGCACCTGACACACCTCATTTGCCCATAAACCGGTCTAGGCCTTTCCTTTTTTGGTATAAGATAGATGTAGATCACCGACTAAATATATGCCGCACCTGCTACCGTGGGTTGATTGATTAGAATTCCAAAAATTGTTAGCCAATCGGCTATTTATCGGAAAGAAGTTACTCCATCAATTAATATTGTGTAACAGCACGAACAAATCAGTAATAAATTTAAAAGATTTATGATTACATAAGCTTTAAAGGTCAACTGATAATAAATCAATAATATTTGTTCAGATTTAATAGATTAATAAGTTAAAAAATTTAAAGTTCAGAAGTATAGCGTTCCTACCCATATGAATTTATCCATGATACTGTAACTATTGTCTTTAATTTATTATTTACTTTTCGATACACACACGGCTGATTTTAAAAGTAAGTTAAGCTCTATTGGTAATATATATAATTTTATTGAAATTAGACTCTGGTTATTTAATCTCTTATCTTCGTTATTTGGTATTAACAAGTCAGAAAATTTTAAGATTTTTAATAAAGTTATATTTGTTTATATGTTGTATTTCCTTTTCTTTCCCTTTATTGTTCATTATTTTCAAGATTTTATTAAGGTTATATTAAAATTATTTTACAATTAAATTTTTTAAAATATAGTTTAAAATCAATCTAATAAAACATTAAATATATATAAGTTTAAAATAATTAAATTAAAAAATAACCTAAAATCATTTGTTAATTGAAAATTGATCACATGTCGGAGTTTTGTTGAATAAAAACTAGAAAAATGATAGTTTGCCCCTTTTTTTTCAGGAGGTTGCACACAATCTAAAATTAGCCGATAATGATCGGCCCTTGATGTCAACATTATCTTTATGTCAAAAAAAAAAACGGTATACAAGAAGAGAATTTTTTTAAAATAAAAAATGTTTTTAAAAATATTTAAAATCTAACGTAAAAAAAAATCAAAAAAGCTGGATTATAAACCTGAATTCAGAATAACTATTTTAATTGGTTAAACAGCTGGTTAAACAGAATCTAACCAAATAACTGCCCTAACGTCTGGAAAGGAAATACAATAAAACACGATAAAAAAAAAAAAAATAAAGTATCTAGTAACACCTCAAGCTAATAGTGTACATAAAACGTTTTATAATTAATTACAACCAAAAAAATTTATTATTTTGATATTGCAATAGACTTGCTCCAAACAGCAAAAACTGTTGGTGATAGAATTGAAGGAAGAAGATTTTTATAGAGCATTGCTCAGAATGCCGTACAACTTGAATCAGCTTTATCAAACCGTAAGCGTAAGGCAAGTGAAATAGAAAAGAGAATATTTTGTGTTAAGATATTACAGATGCGAAAGAATGGGACGATCAAGATTCAAGCTATCAAAAACCGATATTTGTCGTATATGATAGTAAGGATATGAAAGGTATGGTCGAAAGGGTTCTTTACCATATTGCTTGATTATTGGGCAAGGTACAAAAACCGAAAACAGCAACTAGAAAATGCCGAGCTTAAAGATAGAGTCACGAAATTGGAACAAAGGCAGTTACAGAGCCAACAACAATTCATCTAACTTCAGTTTAGTTGCAGACCATCATAGAAAATCATTAGAAGGTAAAGAGATGGATGATTTCTTGGATAAGGTAAGTAAGAAAAGTATTGGTAATTATATTAGGAGGACCAGGACATATATGAAACAACTCTTAATTTGACGATTTTAATTAATCTATTTGATATACGGTAATTTGTAATCCACAATATTTTGTTAGTATATCTAAAATTTTTTTTTATTAGAATTAACGTTGTGTAAACTTTATTTTACAATCATCCAATTTTTAATAAACTGCAATTTGAATACTGTATCCAAATCTTTAGAATTTTTATGTTTAATTGAAATTTAAGTTGAAAAAAAAATACCTTTATTTAATTTTTAACCTTGCACTGTATCATATTCTATTTTTTAATTACCTTTCGTATATGTCTCATGTTTTACCTCTCAAACAATAGAATACTATGTTTAAAAATCGAAGTTAAAAAATGATTTGTTATTATTATCAGATGAAATAAAAAATAACTATCAAACTAATTACAATTTACGTGACTATTTCGCAATATATTCGTTTATACTTTATAGTTAAATTGATGATATATGAAAATAATAACTTCTCTAGTTGTAATTAAAGTATTTTCGTAGTTATGTTCTTTTATTTTATTTTTTTAAAATGTAAAAATATTCCATATGTATATTATTTTATTAATATAAGTTATATTTTTAGTCTTATCGCATATTTGATGTTTAATCGGACCGAACTGATTATATTAAACCGGTTTAAACTGACTAATAACCGGATATAAGAAAAACTCAACATACAATGCTTCATGTTTTTTTCTTTTTCGATCGATTATCTTTATATTCATTTCTTCTCTTACACTATTAACCGACACACAAATTATAATATTCAATTTGCAAAAAAAAATTGAAAATTTTTCTTACCTTGTTATCCTCTTTTGCTTCGAGTTCTTGTTCTTTCTCTTCTTCCCGTTATTTATATCTTCAAAGTTTTCAGTGCCATTAATCTCCCTATTCTCCTCTCGTTCTCTATGCCAACAAGTTTTGGAGAATTTTTTTAAAAAAAATAAGCAATTTGAGATTTAAGAGAGAGCAATGAATTTAATTATCGATTTAAATACTTTGTTTACGCTTATAAATCAAAAATTTAGCCAATACAATACATTAATTCATTATTAACCTATAATATTATTTGTCAATATAAAGAAATCTGATTTTATTATTAAAGTTTAGCATATGTACTCTAATGCGTTCCCATATTTAGGATTTTCTCGGTTAGAAACTTTTTTTCAAAAATAAATTACACTTAAAGAACATATAAAAAAAAGATTATAAAATGGCTGGAATAATAATAATAATAGTAAAAAAAACGAAGTTTAGAAAAATTAATATTGCTAATTTCTCGAACTATTGCGTATTGAAAATTACATGGTATTATGTTACATATTAAAGAGAAAATTTTATTGATGGAACAATAACAATCTATATAGTTAAATTTATATTTCTACATAAAATTTAAAATATTACTTAAATTAATTAGAATACTTGAAGTGGGAACAACTAAAACCAAATATCATATTCAGGAAATCATTTTAATTCTTAAGTAACTATCACCGATACGTACAATTATTGATTTACTCATCGAGAGAATATGAAATAAATTCGGAATTAAATAAAGGAACTATAGATTTAAATATCGAACTAATATTAAGTGTATTACGAAGTTCAGTATCAAATATGGTGGGACCGAAGTTCGGTCTTACAGCTGGACCGATATAGGATTTTTTATTTACGGAATTTAAATTAAAATAAGAGGTATATGGACGTGACAATAGAACCGATGGCCCTATAAAAATTTTCGGCTCTGATAATTCAGGCCAAATTTTAGTGTCAGCCCGCTTTTCTTTCACGTAATTTGTTAAGGACCGACGCTGGGACGGTGGGACCAGGACCCAGAAATATGCATACAGGGGTAGGGTACACAGATGCGTCGCCATCATAGTGGAATTAGACGGAGTAAAGTTTTGATTTGCGTACAATTTAAG
>QZLH01000457.1:0-10105 GCA_003833135.1 Oehlia diaphana | reverse complement strand
CTTGCCTAATTTTGGCCGGGATTAAAATATATTTGATGCTAATCCTGGCCGAATTTCAATATTGAATTTTAACCGGTTAATTAACCGGTTAAAGGTTTGGTTAACCGGTTATTAACCGGTTGACCGGTTCCAATCTCTACTGGAAAATCAAACTTTTTTTTAGATAAGGTAATTATGAAAAATTATAAGATATAAACTCTGATTCCATTATGTAGACGTTTATTCAATTTTTTGATAAGTTATAAGTCATCACTGCTTAAATAAAGAGAATCTCCTGAACATAAGTTATCACCCGAACAAAATATTTTCAAAATAAAGATTATTAATACAATAATAAAAATAATAAAGTAAATCTGACATTTGATTTATCTTACCTTTGTCAATTTCTTTTTTGTCGTCAACTTCTTTTTTATCATCGTTTTCTTTTTTATCTAATAACTTATTTAAACCGTAATAAACATAATCAATAGTACATCTCCTTTCAGGTTCATCACTCCAAGATTTACTATACAATTCGTAATATTCATCAGGAGTATTTTTTATTCTTTCTTCTCTATATCCTGACAATATTGCTCCAATTACTGTATAGTCCGAATGATCTTCAAAAGGATTTTGACCACTTGATATCTCCCATAATAAGACTCCTAAACTATATATATCAGAATATTCTGTATAAGGATATTGTTTCGTTTTACTTGCTCTTAGAACTTCAGGAGCAACATATCGAATATTTCCAAACACCTTTTCATGTATAATTGTTGCAGTATTCATACTTTTAGAATAACCAAAATCTGTTATTTTTGCTTTTCCTTGATGTATTACTATATTTTTAGCATGCTACAATTTATAATTTAAAAATTTAATAATTAAGATAAATTTGTAAGAATTTGAAAAATTTATAAAATACTTACGAGATCTCTATGTAAAATTTTCTCTTTATGTAAAAATTGTAATCCATTTGTGATATCTAAAGCCAATCTAAATTTTCTATTCCAATCAAGTTCTTCAAAATGATTTGAAAGATAATGCTTTAAATCTCCTTCATCGGCATATTCCATGACAATATGATATTTATCTTTATCACCTACAAGAAAAAAAATTATTAATATACAAGCATATATATGATATGTTACCTTTATCGGTTATACATTATTTAGTCGTAACTTACTCTGACTAATTCCTAAAATTCGTATAATATTTTCGCAACTATGTGCTCTACTTTGCATATGTAATTCATGTTTAAATGCTTCCCACTCTTTATATTGAATATCTGATGAGTTAATTAATTTTTTGCATACTACATAATTATGACCATTCGTCCAATATGTTTTAATTATTGAACCAAAATTCCCTTTTCCAATTTCTTTAACAGAATCTGATTTAAATTCAGACCAATTTATTGATTTAATGACTTGCTTTTCGATCATATCTTCAATCCACAGTTTTGCTCTCGCTTCTAACTCATCAGTAGGTTTAGTAGTAAAATGATGAGCGAATTTAGGAGTTAAATTCAAAGAAATTCCATTATTATAATAACTAAAAGCCAACTGTTCTAGTTTATTGAAAACATTAGTAAACTGATCACGCTCTTCTGGATTTTGATTCCAAGCTAATTAAAAGAAAAATACGTAAATATCATAAAAATTATTTCATTGTAAGATAATTTTGTAAAACTTACCATTTTTAACGATTTCAAAATAATCCTCATAAACTTTTTCATTTTTTATTGAATCTATGTTTTCTCTATTATTATTTAAAACATGATCTTTTATTTTTTGTGTATCCAAATCCTGATAAGGAATTCTTTCAAAAGCAAGTTCCCATAGTAACATTCCAAAGCTTGCAAATTAAAATCTTTTTGTATCAATAGGAATTTATTAATAAAACAAAATTGATAATTTAATAAAATTTAAGATTACCTAAATGCTTCACATTTTGTATCATATTTATATAAAACAAGGTTCTCAATTTTTTCTGGGGCCGTCCAATTAATTACATTATCTGTAGTTGGAATTATTAATGGTTTATCGCCCATATAATAAGAATATTCAAAATTTGTTATTCTAGGTTCACAATATCCTGACATCTTATTAAATATTCTATTAGTTTTTTACTATAACTTTAAATAATAATGTTTAAAGGTTCTATAATTACCATAATATTTGCACATTGCAAATTATGATGAAGGATTTTATTTTCATGCATAAAACATATTCCACGACAAATATCAAGTGCTATTTGAATCTAGTATCAAAAGTTTAGTCTCAGCAATTGCATGTATCTGAGTTATCATAAAAATAAAAATATTCATACAATCATACCTTTACATTCCAGCTTATATTATAATTATTGTAAACTTCCTTTAAATTACCTAATTCAGCCCATTCATTAATCATTATAAGGGTATCAATTGTATTTGAAATCCCATAATATTTGAGAAAATTGCGTGAAGAATTTAGTTTAATCATTATTTCTATTTGTTGTTTTATAGAATTAGCTCTCGGTGAATCTTTTTCAGTGGGTATGGTAATTGGAATGCAAGCTACATCGAAAGATTTATATAATTTTCTTATAACAGATGTACCACGAATATCTGATGGCTTCTTATTCAATGGATCAAAAAGATCCTTTGGAAGTATGATAAGTTTAACAAATTCAGGAATTTTTGGATAACGATGACGTTTGTTATGGAGTTTGTTTATTATCCTCCTTTCCGTTATTATGTTGTCTATAGCATTGTTCAATTGGTACTAAAAGTGTTAAACATACGATAAAATCAATATTATGTTAATTGGATTACTAAACGCAAGGTTTACAATTAGTATTATACCCTCAAATTATTTTCTTCTAGTTTTGACATTTCAGCAAGTAAATTAAAAATTGCAATGTGAAAGAGTTATTTTATTATCTATTTTAAGAAATATGTACGAAAATATTTGTGGAATCTTACCACTGTCACAATATAAATAGTACTTTGAACGTGGTAGTACAAATAGATATCAGGCTAGTAAAAAAAATTGTCCCTCAGAAACATTATAAAACGTAAACAGATCAGCACGTGATAATGTGACAAAATCATCACAGGTAAGATTCTCCCAATATTTGTTGCACAGTACTTACACGTGAACATATTGATGCAAATCATAATTATATTAAGCTAAGTTTGATTTTATAACTTTCATACTTGTCTTAAAAATTGTTAAATATTTACTGGCCATTCTTTGAATTTATCCGTATTCCGTAATTTTTTAAATACTTTCGATAATTTTTTACTTAAAACTAAAAAAAGTGTTAATCAGATATTTGATATAATCAAGCTTTTTTATAAACATATAAAATTACCTTTAAAAATACTTTTTATTTTTGATATATTCTTATCATATCGAGTATTTGTTCGGCCAGAGTCATTGACTAAAAAAAGTTTTTATACTTCATTACATGAAATCTAATGTTAATAAAGGATTAATTATCAGTCATGACCTACTTTCTATTGCATTTCTTGGTTCAGGAAGATTTTCAAATTGGTAAACTTCACTACCTAATTTTTCCGTTACCGTATCATTCTCTTCTTCTAGTTGAAGTAATTTTAATTCGTATGTTTAATTTCATACATCATATTTAAAAAAATGAGGAAAATTTCATTGACTTTACCATCTAATATTGTTGAAGTAATTAAGTTCAAAAAGATATTAATAAAAAAAATGTTTTCTGTTGTTAAAAAGGATTAATTGTCAGTCATGACTTACTTAGTACTAATACATTTACATTCAATTTAAATCGATAAGCTTTACTTGAAGTACTTATTGTCTCCGTTTCCATTTTATTCTCTTCTTCTAGTTGAAGTAATTTTAATTTGTATGGTTTAATTTCATACATTATATTTAAAAAAATGAGGAAAATTTCATTGACTTTACCTTCTAATATTGTTTAGGTAATTAAAGTTCAGAAAGTTATTAATAAAAAAAATTATATTTTTTTTTGTTAGTAAAGAATTAATTGCCAGTTATGACTTACCTTCTGTTGCATTTCTCGGTTCAGGAAGATTTTCAAATTGGTAAATTTTACTTGTAGACAACCTTCTACTTGTCGTTTCCAGCTTATTCTTTGCTTTTAGTTGAGGTAATTCGTCTAGTTTATTTTCATACATATCAAGAATTTCACCTACAAGTGTATTAATATCAGGCCTTCTTACTGGATAAGCGTCCCAACATTTTTTCATTAAATTTGCATATTTTAATGGAGTTCCTGACACAATTTTTGGTCGTAAACCATTAATAATGTCCACTGCAAGATTACGATCATGTTCATAATTAATAAAAGGAGGTTTCCCGGATGAAATTTCCCACATAAGCATTGCAAAACTATAAATATCAGATGCAAAAGTATATCCCTTTCCAGTAATAACTTCAGGTGCTATATACGGAAGGTTTCCAAATATACTATCTAGCGGTCTATCAGCAGGACCACAAAATCCAAAATCGCTAATATACCATTTCTGATTTAGTTGTAAATTTAATATATTCCCAGAATGTAAATCTCTATGAATAGCATTTTCACTATGAATAATACTAAGTGCAAGGATTATATCATAAGCTATCTTAATTCTCTCTTTCCATGTAAGTTGATTGTGCATTTGTTGTAAATATTTTCCTAAATCCGTATCCATTTTATACATTACAAGCATAAAGTTTCCATTTGATGGATTTTGTGTTAAACCAAAACATTGAACAAATTGTGGCCATTCATTGCTTATGGTTAAATGTGTTTTAGCCTGCAAAAATATCAATAAAGCTTATTAATTAAGATCAAAAAAGTTTCATAATACTTCGATTACAAACCTCTTCAAACCAGCTTTGGTTTGCACTTTCAACATTTCGTAATTCTTTAAGTATTATTTCAATATCTCCAAATCTTTTTAATTTTATTTCTTTAGAATCCCATTCTTCATATTTTCCATCAATCCAAGTTGATGTACGTATTTCGGAAAATCCGCCTTTTGTTAAATATTTAATATTTTGTAAATTGTTATATGGAATCCATTCAACTATATTATCAGGTCTGAATGATTCCATCTGATATTTTCGTATCAAATTATCAATAGCATCATTTCCAGATGTCCAATTTAGAAAATTCTCTTTTAGATAATTTCGAACACAATATTCACAATATAATGTAGCTAAACATCTTTGGTTACAATTTTCACAAATTCTTTTTATTCCTTCGTTATGAAGAACTTTATTCCGATCATAAATCTTATTTAATTCTCTTATCGCTTCAGTTTTTTCATTTTCTGTAAGAGATTTATCAGCAAGCACTGTTTGTTTTTGAAATTCATGTTGTGTATCTAAATCATTATAATTATCATAATAATCTATTAGTTTATTTGCTCTTTGAATTGCAGCAAGAATCGATTTATATCGAATAGCAGACATAGAGCCAAAAATTTTTAATGTAAGAGAAAATTATGAATTGCAGTGGAAAATGACTATTTTATGCATTATAACGGATTCGTAACTCCGAAATGTGTTTGCGTAACTACGAACTTTAGTATGATCTACTTTGTAAAGTACTTTCTGTTTCACATTTTTTGTTTAGATAATAAACAGGAGTGATCATCTTTGGGCCCAACGACCCGTAATACCAATTTTCTGTACAATATAAACTTTCGTAATATTTAACATAAAGGGGTAAAATTCGTATGACTAAAAAGCCACAATACAAAACTAACTTAAAAATGATTTATATTATGATAAAAAATTTTGAGAAACTTCGTATGAAGTTTTAAAACAGTAATTGTAGTAATTGTGTAACATCTAAAATCAGAAAACGATAATATTTATAGTATTTAACAATTTAAAATACTAGATTATTAAAGTGAATTACTTATTACACCACTAAAAGATGATTTAACTATACAAAAGGAAAAGTCCGAATGTAAGACAATAGAAAATATATTACATAAATAATAGTTATTGGGTAGGGGGGGTTGAAATATCACCGAACTGCGAACAATAATCTATATGACGTAATGCGTCAAAAATATCAAAGCAATCAGTATGTTAAAAACAACATGATCCTATTTGGCTGCATAATAATTAGTAAATAATTAGTAAATCAGTACTAAATATAGAGGCACGGCATCCTAAAAAAGGAAATCACTCGATTTATTTTTGACACTATATACAGATAGTTAACGATATCAGGTGATCTTCATTTTAATAGTGATATTTCTTGTGATTGGTTGTTATGCTAATTGGCTATTCCGGAAAGGAAGGAAAATTTTGCTAATTTGGTTAGCTCTTATGCGCTAAGAATGGGGAGCATTTTTATATATTGATATCATGTTTATATATTGATATTGATATTGGTATTGAACTAACTAACCATATATTAACATCAAGGAATTATGAATTGGCTGGTCAAAAATCTGAGCTAACCATAAATTAATATGTATTATTTATTTCATGGGGAGTTGGGAATAATAGGGTTTTTTTCCCCTCGGGAAAAAAACCCTAATGTTCCCCTTCCCATGAAATAAATGGGTAATCCCCTGGAGCGTGTCACTCATTAAATATTAACTATTTTAACTATTTTAAACTAAAATCAGTAATTTCCCGGCTATCTATATGAGACCGGGAAATAACTAAACGAAGATTCCCGGTCATTTATAAACTCAGCTAATCACTCGCAATTTTTAAAAATTAGTATGAAGGTGATCATGAGTGACACTTAGTGCGACGGGGGATTATTATTATTGTTGTTGTTGTTGTTATTATTCTGATTGATCCTTTTTTTCACGAATTTTATTGAACTAACGTCGGAGATCATATTCATTGCATTTGACAATGTTTTGAAAGCCCCAAGGACACATTATGTCGAATTCATATGGAACTATTCCGTTCGGCCACAGGTTTGTTCAGTTTTTGATACAGACATCAGAACATGGTTTGGAAACTCGTAACGTGTTGAATTAATTACTGCTTGTTCAAAATCGGTAATTATGTACGATGGTGCTTTACGCATATTCTCTTTATAATAAGAGATAACATCAGTATTGGTCCATTTATGAGTTTGACCGAGATAATCAACAGATTGAGTGGCAGAATAAGTAACTGATGGTTGTTCCATTTTTTTTTTTCTAAAGAATCAGATTTTTGTACAAGAAGTTCTTTTTAAGTGTTCGTAAATAAAAAATTTTTTTCATTATAAAAAATATTTACAAAATTAGAAATTTTTTTTTCGCGAATCGAATTGTTTTTTTTAAAAAAAAAATCAGAACGCTTTCTAAGTGTATCTCGTTTTTGTTGTTTGTTAATCTCCCAAAAAATATTATTATTAGATTATAAACTTCAATAAAAAAGAAGTTTTCGAATATTGTTTTTTTCTTCAAAGTGAGAACATAAATCTAGTGATTTCTTCCTTTTTTTTTGATATAGTATATATAAAAATATGTATCACATAAAAAAAAAGAGTTATGAAAGGAGAAGTTAAACATAACTTTCAAAAAAAGAGGGTTATTTTATTTGAATTTGAATTTACTTGCTTTTTAGGTAATTCGGCTAATTTCTTTTTCATCGGAGCATAATACTGTATATGTTCTAGCCGTGGTGGTACAAAATGCCGTCATTATAAAAAATTATTGTCTATATTTGGTAATAATATATATGTGTTGTATATGTGATATGTGATATAATTATATCGATCATTTTTTTCCATTTCACATCATCTCCCCCCCAATAATCATTATTACATAAAATATATGTACAGTCATCTATCTCCACAATTCAACGAATACCACGCATTTAAAATTAAAAGGATCATAACCATACATAACTAACTATTGATACTAATATGGAAATTACCATATATAAACAATAATTGACTTTACCTCTTAAATTATTTATGGTTACTTTAATATTTGTATTTGTTTTAAGAAAATAAATAAAAATAAAAAAGAAATTTATTATTATTATTACAGTATATGAAAAAAACTTCATACTTGTATAAAAAAAAAAATTTTTTTTCTAATTTTTTTTATTTTACTACCTAGTTAATAAAGTGAGAAAACACAGATCGGAGAAAATTTTTTTATAAAAAAAATTAAAAATAACCCTCTTTGACGTTTAACCCAAATATTTTTTAACAACGAAAAAAAAAAATTCCTTTTTTTCTGCTTTGGCGAATTTTTTATTTCATATTTTTTTTTTCTCATCTAAAAAAAAATTTTTCACAATGAATCAGTCTAATTATGCTCATATATCCAATTTTACCGAAATTATTGAACGTACTCCTTTAAACGTTCCATTTTACGCTAGTCTTGTTATTCGAAGGCGGAATAATCGTCGGGAAAGACATCGAATTAGAATTGATACGACCCGTGTTTGGAGATTAAGATTACCAATACAAAATACGAACAATCAATCCGTAAATCAATTTTTTAACGGATCTTCTTTCCCTTAAATCAGAGCGATGATTTATGTGATGACTTACTGCTTAATTAAAAATTATAATTTTAGTTATGCCATGTTGAAATATGCGTTTAATAGTAAGCTAATATATGGACAATATTATCTTTCACAATATGATTAACATAAGTTTATATCAGTAAGTTTAATGATTTTATGAAAAATGGAACAAATTTTCGAATTATCTTAAAGGGAAATCATTTCGTTTTTTATCAAAAATATTATAGATAATTTTAAAGACAAACATAGAAGAAACTTTAAATTACTTTTTTTTATTGGATTGAATTTTATTAGTGTTAATGTATGATATTACACTGATTTATATTGATAAATAAAGTTCATTAATATAGATTAATCACTTCACTCTGCTTTTAAAAATAGTTATCAAGACAATTATAGAATGTGGAAAGAAGAAAAATAATGAGATTTTGATTTTTTTACTCATTTTTATACAACATACTACATTCAAAAAACTAGTAATTTACCCAAATTTTTATAAATCAGATTAGTAATAAATTATTTTATTTATTTTTTTCCTTTTTTATTAAAACAAAATAAAATGTTATCATTAGAAAGTGGTATACAAATATAATATGTATTATAGTGTAATGATCACATATTTGTATATGATAATTAGATTAACTTTTATTTATAGGTTTTTTGGTTATTTTTAGTTGATATATAGTAATAAATTGCAATTATTTATATAAGACAAATTTTCTTATTAATTGATCCTCTTTTTTGTATAGGATAGTGGTATACCACTCTTAGACTAGGTTATAGTACCATTCTACCACTCTATAATCTGATTACCATTTAACGAGTGGACCTTTCCGTAAGTGTGCGTACTAAATGAGCGAATCCCGACATTGACTTGTAATGAAATTTACGTTGAACGATTTTAAATCTTTATAGATTCGATTGGATTGATCGGATCTAATCATCTACTTTTTTTTTTTAATATCCCAGAACTTATCTTCTTTCTTTTAGGGACGGCCTTATTGTGGATTTAAAATAGTGGATGAATTATCTTTTATTTTGTTTTTTACTCCAGGAAAGATAATATTAACGTTCTTTTTCTTCCTCCTCTTTAGGGACGATCTTCTTGGACTGGATTTCGGCCTGGACTTTGGAATGGCGAGCAAATTTTTTTTTGTTTTTTTTTTCTCTAGGAATGATATTAACATTCCTTTTCTTCTTTCTTTTTAGGAATGATCTTGAAGACCTTGGGTAAATTGTTTATTCAAAAATAACTTTAAGAAACGTTATTGACGTTTCTTTTATATTGCAGCAACAATTTTATTTCATAATTGAATTATTTATAATCATTTTAAAAGTTTTATAAATTTTTATTTTTATTTTTTTATTTTTAAATTAAAATTATTTTGGTTTTGCACAATACTCATCTTTGTAAGGTTCATCAACATATTGTCGTTCTTCTGTTAATGATGTACAGTCAAACCTTTATATAACGATATGTCGGGACATATATGAAATTTTTAGGAAATATCGTTATATCAAAGTTATACCGATATTTATATGTTCTCACATATAGTGGGAAAATAAAATTTTATCGGTATATCAAGTTTTAAATAGTATATCGGTATATCGAATATCGGTATATCGAGGTTAGACTGTAG